>MDKF010585066.1:0-56927 GCA_026770625.1 Nicotiana glauca
TGGCGACTCTGAAATTTTTTTTTAAAATAACTGATCCCGTTCCGATCGTCCTTTATTTGGAAAAAACTTTTTTTTCGCTTATATATATATTCCTTTTAGCCGGAGTATGTTAAAGCGCCGTGAAAAAAAGGTGAGACAATATCGATGGCTTCAGAAGTAAAAAGGTAGTTCTATAATTTATGGGCTAGGCTGGATTGTGTAAATCCGATTTAAATATGTTATCGAACCTATATGACATAGGGTGACGTGGGATCACCCCGGGTGTATTCTTAGTAAGGTTATTCAGCTTTTGGTTGGCTTCTAGGACAACTCTGGGTACGTTCGAGGACGAGCGTTTGTTTAAGTTGGGGAGAATGTGACGACCCGACCTGTCATCTCATGAGTTACTACCCTGTTCTTCCTATTTTCTACTTTCTTATGTTTCATTATCGGTATTGGGTGCGTTAGAATTGATTTGGAATGATTTTGATAAGAAATGAGACACTTAGTCTCTTTTAAGAAGGATTAAGTTGGAAATGTTGACTTGTGAGTTAGAAGGCTCAGAATTGAATTCCGATGATTCGGTTAGCTCCGGGTGATGATTTAAGGCTTAAGAGCGCAATCGGAAGTAATTTTGGAGGTTTGGTGAAGAAGTTAGCCTATTTTGGCGAAGTTAGTATTTTGGCGATTTCCGGTTGATAGGTGAAATTTTGATCCGGGAGTCGAAATGGAATTCCGAGAGTTTTTGTAGCTTCGTTATGTCATTTTGGACTTGTGTGAAAAATTTGAAGTCAATCGGACGTGATTTGATAGGTTTCGGCATCGGAAATAGAAGTTGGAAGTTCTAAAGTTCTTAAAGCTTGGATTGGAGGTTGATTCATGATTTTAGCGTTGTTTGATGTGATTTGAGGCCTCGAGCAAGTCCGTAATATATTATGAGACTTGTTACTATACTTTGTTGGGATCCCATGAGGCTCGGATAAATTTTGGAAGAGTTTTTGAAAGATTTTTGCCGTTTTGAGCATAAATGTAATGATCTAAAGGTTCATTTTTAGTTCTAGAGATCCAAATTTGATTCCGAGACTTCCGGAATTTTGATAATAAATTATAGGACTGATCTGGAAATTTTGGTCTAATTTCATCAAGTCGCGATTGGGTTTTTGATGCAAAACATGAGTAATTATTTAACGAGCGAAATGGATATCGCACTGGGCAAATGAGCTCCGAATTGAGTTTCGATTGAAGGGTTGTGTTCGTATTATTATTTGTGACTCATAGGAACAAGAATCGTCTAATTCCGACTTTGTATGAAGGTGCATCAGGTCTGGTGTGGTACTTTTAGCGACCAGATTAGCACCTTTAGCGACCAGATTTGCTTATTAAAAGCTGTTGCATTTCTGCTCGTTTTTTTTTTACCTATTTTCTTGCGAAATAACACAGCTTGGGGCGATTTTGAGCAATAAATCATGGAAAATTTTGAGGTAAGTCACTTGTGATTATTTCTACTCCATAATATTGAATTATCATCAAATAATCTGACTATTTTGAGTTGTAAATTGGGGATTTTGGACCTAAGGATTTGAAAATAAGATTTGAAGATTTGAGAGGTCATTTGAGTTCCGATTTTGGTAAACTTTATATGTACGGACTCGTGGCGAGATGAGGAATTCGTTGATGTGACTTTCGTAATTTTTCGAGAAGTGGGCCCGGGGTTCGGGTTTTGTAAATTTCGTGATTTTCGATATTTTTCGAGTCTTTTCGATTGGGTTATATTCCCTTAGCCTATTGTAATGTATTCGTTGTGGTTTTGGCCAGATTCGACGTGCGAGGAGGTCGATTCGAGAGGCAAGGGTATTGCTAGCTAGTTTTCGGCCGGCTAGAGGTGAGTAATTGATGTAACTGCTGTGCTGAGGGTTTGAAACCCCAGACTTTCACATCGTAACGCTATATTGAAACGTGACACGCATTCCACGATGAGTGCGGGGTCGTATACTGTTGGGGATTGAGACTTAGTCCATCCCGAGTGTTAAATCCTACTATATTGGCGACTGAAACGCATACCTTGTTACTGTGAATTGGGCGTATTGCCGTGTTTGGGGCCTTGTGCCGACCTGTAGTATCCTTAGGGGATTTTTATATGTTTTCCTCACTTGTGTGCATAACATAAATTCTCAGTCATGTTTTTTCAAATATTAAAAACAATATAATAACTGTGTTTTGTACATGAAATTACATGAACCTTAAATGAAAAGGATATGAGGGCTGAGATCCCTATAGTATGTCACGCCCGATTGGCTTCAAATTTTGCACACAAGTCCAAAATGACATAACGAAGCTACAGCAGCTCTCAGAATTCCATTCCGACTCCCGGATCAAAATTTCACCTATCAACCGGAAATCACCAAAATACTAACTTCGCCAAAATAGGCTAACTTCTTCATCGGACCTCCAAAATTATTTCTGATTGCACTCTTAAGCCTTAAATCATCACCTAGAGCTAACCGAATCATCAGAATTCAATTCCGAGCCTTCTAACTCACAAGTCAACACTCGGTTGGCTTTTTCAACTTAAGCCTTCTTAAAAGAGACTAAGTGTCTCATTTCTTATCAAAATTATTCCAAATCAATTCTAACGCACCCAATACTGATAATGAAACATAAGAAAGCAGAAAATGGGAAGAACAGGGTAGTAACTCATGAGACGACGGGTCGGGTCGTCATAGTTATCATTACCTTATGGTCTTCAGTATTTTCAGATAGTGAGTGTTTTCGGTACATCAATAGATGCTTCATAGACTAGATTAACAGTTAGACAAAGTCGCAGGCTTTTCATATTAATCTATGTTGGCTACAAAGATGTTTCGAATTGTATTAGTAATTCTGCACTTTGATTTATATCATCCAGAATTTTAGTACATCAATATGTGTTAGCTTATTTTCTACATTCAGTATGTTATGATACCACATGTTGATTCAACCAGCCAGTTGGTTCGCTCGGTCACATGTAGTCAGCCACCAAATGCCGTGTTACGTCCAGGCCCAGGTTTGGGGCGTGACAAAGCTTGGTATCAAAGCACTAGTTTCAAGAGTCCTAGGAAGTCTATGAAGCCGTGTCTAATTGCGTTCCCTTTATATGTGTGTGCCTGCCACTCATATAAACGGTTAACTACCAAGACATTCAGGATTGTCTCACTTCTTTCTACTCTAGATCGTGCCATGAATCTTAGAGCAATAGTTAACCTTCTCTTCCTATCGAATTCCAAACGTATTGGATGCCCAAGTGGCGTGCAGGAGAAACCTAAGGTCCTAGAGAGGATAATTGCCCATTGGGGCATAATTATGGAGTACAGCTTGGTAAATATGAGACTTGAGAGGGTCTTAAAAGTGGGATGCAATGGATAATAGTACAAATTAAAGAATAGCCTTATGAGAAATTACAAAAGCAGTTATGATATCTTATGGCTATTAGTTTACCTCAGTTACCAATTATACAGTCTTTCAATTAGCAAATTTTTGGTTATTCAGTACGCCAGTATTCAGTTATATGTTTACCAAATATCCAATTTTTAGTGTATTAAAATTTTTGGTGAATTATGAGTATACAGTGATGCATATGGTTCTCAAAGAAAATATAATTAATAATGATTATAGCGAAACCTTTGCATATTTTAGTTTTGGATTAAGACCCAAGAATTGCCGGATGGTGCAGTAAGTGATTTATCAGATGATGGTATACTCTGAAGGATAAGTTTGTGTATGGTAATCGTATGTGTTTTACCTTAGAGAACAATTTCTTTTAATTCTTGGGAATGGAGCCACAATTTGGATAATGATAGTTCAAATGTCAGACCCTAACATTGGTCACTATAGCCTTGGATAGAAAAGAGCCTAAGGGTAAATACCTAGGAGTCAGAAACATTTATTATTACCAAAGATGTGATTTCGTACAACTCATGCAAATGACTAGAAGGTATGATGTTTGCAATGAGAACCAAGAGTAACCAATAGTGAATTTCAGGGAATGATTTTAAGTTGTTTAGATTTATTCAAATTAGAACTAGAAGTACCACGTTAGTAAGCTACTATAAGAAGCAGCTATTGATGTAAGATAAAAGATATGGCAGTTCCCCCTTAGGTTACGTGACTAAGTGATTACCGCAGATGTTTATAGTATGATATGATTTTGTATTATATAAAAAGTTCGAGGTTAGATATTCTAATTTTGTTTAAGATAGATGAATTCCCTAATGTGATCTATGCATATAGTTTAGAAAAAAGGGATAGTATGCGACCATACAATAGGGTCGGATGATGAAGGAAATTAGAAATAGCCTTATGCTTCACTTTATTTATTCAAAGCAGAACATGAACACATGACTCTAGCAGGTAGTCGGTAAAAGAATAGTTAGTATGTTTGAGTTGATACAGTGAATTAGCAAATTTCAGCAGAGCTACTAGAGATACAATTTGATTTACTTAGCGAGGTTAACTCTAGTGAGTGGATGACAGTTTGAAATACCGAATATATGTTAGAACCCATAGAGTTTAAGTTAAACCCGAAGTAGAGTTGTAGTGGGGAAAAAAATTAGCTAGCAATGAGAGCACAAACTATAGAAGAATAGGCTTTAAGTATTATCAAAAATGGGTCTCCCCAAGATTGACAATGTGAACAGAGTTAAATTATTAAGATTTTGTATGATAGATGTGAATACATTAGCTTTCCGCTACGTGATAATTTAGTTCTTTCCTATCTCAGAAGTAAGTTGGAAAATGAGTCGTTATTAACGTAGAGTGCAAAGAATTGAAGAAAATAAGGAAAGTTATTTGGACCCCAACAAAAAAAGAAGGATCCGCAAGTATAAGACAATGGCTTTTGAATAAGGGGGAGATAATGGTACTTTGAGGTACCAAGACCAATTGTGTGTTCCAGACATAGATTGACTTAAAGAGGGAAGATCATGTTAGAAGCCCATAATTTCAGGTATTCTTTCCATCCAGGTTCCTCAAATATGCATCATGACCAAGGAGATTTATTGGTCGAATGACATGAAAAAGAATGTCGCAAACTTTACGGCCAAGTGTTCGAATTATCAGCAAGTGAAAGTAGAGCAGCAGAAAGCCAAGTGTTTTATCACATACCTCTCATTAAGTTTGCTTACACTAACACCTACCTTTCTAGTATCAACATGGCACCGTACGAAGCTCTGTATGGGCGAAGGTGTAGATCACCAATTGGTTGGTTTGAAGTTGGAGAAGTGGAGTTGTTAGGTCCCGATGTAATCTATCAGACTATACAGAAAGTTAAGTTGATTCAAGAGCATTTGAAGAATACTCAGAGCCATCAAAAGTCATATTCGAGCTTGCAGCATAGAGACCTAGAGTTTCAAGTTGTTGATTGGGTATTTCTAAAAGTTTCGCTTATGAAAAGCGTTATGAGATTTGGGAAGAAAGGGAAGCATAGCACCTGCTATATTGGGCCATATAGAATCTGCGAAGGATAGGTTAATTAGCTTATGAGTTGGAGTTGCCACTTGAATTAATGGTGGTACATCCAATAGTTCACGTGTCATATTATAACATTCAAGTTTCCAGTACTCAGATACTCATGTAAGTTCAATACTCAGCTACTCATGTCAGTCTAATACTTAGATATTCATTCCAGATTAGTACTCTGATACTGATGCTAGTTCAATACTCAAATATTTATGCCAGCTAAAATATCCATATATCCATGCTAGTTCAGTATTCATGTATCCATGGCAGACCAATATTCAGTCAATGCAGTAGTCATTTAGCTCAGTATCTCAACCTTCAGTAATCATGTATTCATTTAGTTTGGTATACAAGTGTTTATAAAAGTTCATGTTTTCACCAGACTCGTTTAAGGTTCAGAGTTAGCAAAAGTTACAGTTAGGACAATCATTCGAGGATGAATGATCCCAAGGGGGAGATAATATAACACCCCGTAAATTCAAATTAGGTATGAATGAGTTAAAGGAGTATTAAGGTTATATTTTGGACATATGAAGTCCTATCGAGATGATTATGAGCGAAAATAATTGTTTCAAAATCAAGATGGAAAGTGAGGTGCATAAGATTTGACAAAATCGACTAAGTTTGCAGAAGGTTTGTATTCCATCAGTTTTTATTAATAATGTGTAAGGAATTTGGAAAACTCCAAAGCATGAAAGCTGTAGGAATTTGAAATATCTTTCCAACGATATATTATGGATCTCAAACGGACAATTGTGTGAAATGTAATGGCCGATTTACAAAACACTATGCCATATGCACGCCCACTAGCGCGAGATTAGCGCACCCGTGCTAATGGGGTTTCATTCTGGCCATTTAGCACAGCTAGTAGCGCGGGTTGGGCCTCCAGGTGCATGGGGGAACTAGTGGGGGGTCGTTTTAAAGCTATACCTTGTCCCCCACACCCCCAAAACATAAAAACATGCTCTAGAAATAGGAACTCTCAAAAACCTAACTCCTTAAGGGTCCTTCCACCACCAAAGGTATGTTTTAATGGTGATTCTAAGTTAATTTCAATTTCTCAATATCTTATTAACATGGGTAAACCCTCCATATCATTAGATATTCGATTGGGACATCATTGTTGAGAGAAGAAACCCTAGAACTCGAATTCAAGAAGATTGAATGTCAAGAAGGTAAGATCTTCACCCTCTAATTCATTATAGCGATGGATTAATGATTGTAGACTATAAGTCCATGAGGTATGAGTTGATGGGTTTGATAGAAAAGCATGAACAATTATAGTTTAGGCTTGTTGATTATTGATTATTGGTTAAAGGTGTTGTTTATCTTATGGGTGAAGAAGAATGACATTTATTATAACCGTTTGAGACTTTAGAATTTATCTAGGATCAAGAGAATGGCTTGTTGGGTATAAAAATACCATTAATAAGGACAATGAAGCTTTATGTCACCAAGTGTTTGAGAAAATGTTTAAGTGACCAAAACATGCGAATTTATGCTAATGTGGAATTCCTTTGACTTGTATTGATATAGATTAAAGTTGAAAGGGTTGGAGAATGTTATATTACGCTCAAGAGCAGGAAGTTAAGGTATGTGTGGCTAACTCTCTATGTTTTGGAATTTTAATGATTCTCCCTACACTACATTTCTTTTACGACGTATCAATTGCCTCAGAAATATAGTTAAGCCTAGTTCCTTGAATAGTTGTAGAACTTCTATTCTCTAGCTTCATAACTCGTTCATGACTTTCATTTTGAATGTTGTGAGCTCAATGCGTATTCAATATAGACTTGGGTTTTATGCCCTCGAGTCTTAGTATAGATTACTCAGTATGCCATATACAGTTGAAATTTCAGTATTCATAATTAGTTCAAGAATACATGTCTCAGTCTAGTCCTATTTAGTATTCCAGTATTATGTAACTCAATGTGATATAGTATTCCAGTACCATGTAACTCAGTATTATTCAGTATTTCACTATCATGTATTGCAGTTTGATTCTCAGTTCCTAAATGTTGAACACCTGTATTTGGGCCTGAGGCCGTAGTTTATATGCTTTATGCATACTTGGGCCTGAGGCCGTAGTTTATGCTTTATGCATGTTTGGGTCTGAGGCCTTAGTTTATGCTTTATGCATTTTTGGGCCTGAGTCCGTAGTTATGTATACATATACTTGGGCTTGAGGCCGTAGCCTGTGCACATATATATTGGGCATGAGGCTGTAGCTTGTTCAGATAAACAGGTTGTTCATCATTCAAAAGTGGGAGTATTCATATCCTTACTTCCTTTATTCAGTTCAGTTATAAGTTATCTTTTCAGTTATCAGTTATCAGTTATTAGTTCAGTTATCAGTTATCAGTTATTAGTTTTCTTTTCTGTTATCAGTTTAGTTATCATTTATCAGTTATCTTTTCGTTTATCAGTTATATGTTATCTTTTCAGTTATTAGTTCAGTTACCAATTCTCACTTCAGTTTTAATTTCAATAGTCAGCATTTCAGTTATTAGCTTAGTTTCAGTTTCAGCATTTATGATTCTTTCTTTCAGTTGCTTTACATACCAGTACAATTCAAATGTACTGATGTCCTTTTTGCCCGGGGCCTGTATCTCTTGATGCAGGTAATTATTTTACAGTTTGATGATTCAGAGCGCTAGGATTCTCGTACCAGCTATTTGATGATCCCCAGTTCTTTTGGGGCATTATCACTACCTTACGGTCTTCAGTATTTTCAGTACTTCAACAGAGGCTTCATAGACTAGAGTAACAGTTAGGCAGAGTCGCAGGCTTTTCATATTAATCTATATTGGCTACAAAGATGTTTCAAATTGTATTAGTAATTCTGCACTTTGATTTATGTCATCCAGACTTTCAGTACATCAACATGTGTTAGCTTATCTTCTGCATTTAGTATGTTATGATACCATATGTTGATTCAGCCAGCCAGTTGGTTCGCTCAGTCACATGTAGTCAGGCACCGAGTGCCGTGTTACCTCCAGGCCCAAGTTCGGGGCATGACAAAGAGGTTGGGGATTAGAAGAGCTAGACTCACTTATATGTTATTGCAGCTGGCTGACAGGACCGTGATAATGCCTTCTGGTATCTTGGATGATGTGTTTATTCAGGTAGGGAAATTTTTGTTCCTTGTAGATTTTGTGATTCTAGATTGCAAGGTGGATGAAGAAATTCCCATAATTTTGGGAAGGCCGTTCTTGGCCACCGGGAGAGCTCTCATTGATTGTGAGACTGGGGAGCTCAAGATGAGGTTGAACGATGAGGAGATAAGATTCAATATGCAAAAATCTATGAGGCGACCAAGTGAATTCTCCAATTTTTCTCTTATTGATGTCGTGGATATAATCGTAGAAGCTGATGATGAGATGCTGACTATTGAGGACCCTCTTTTTGCATGTCTGGTAAATTTAGATGAGGTGAATGGGGAAGAACTATCAGAATGGGTGTTGGATTTAGAGGGCAGAGGGTTCTGGGATAGAACTCTTGAATTCGAGCCCCTGTACTTAGAAAACAAAAAAACTCCTCCAGTCAAGCCATCCATTGAAGAACCAACAAAGCTGGAATTGAAGCCACTGCCTGCCCATCTCAAGTATGAGTTCCTAGGACCTAATTCCACATTACCTATTATTATCTCATATATCTTGTTAGATGTTCAAGCACAACAACTTTTGCAGGTACTCAAGAAGTGTAAGACTGCCATTGGGCGGACCATGGCAGACATTAAGGGGATCAACCCAGCCTATTGTATGCATAAAATTATGTTGGAAGAGGGACACAAACTTTTCAGGGAATGTCACACCTCCTTTTTTCCTACACCCGGAAGGGTATAAAGGACTTTTTCCAAATAAAAATGACAATCGAAAAGAGATTTATTTTAATTAAAATTTAGAGTCGCCACTTGGGATAATTAATGGTGTCCCAAGTCACCGGTTTAGAATCCCGAATCGAGGAAAAGATTGACTCTGTTTTACAGTCCGCAAACACAAAAATCTGGGTAAGGAATTCTGTTAACCCGGAAAAAAGTGTTAGGCATTCCCGAGTTTCGTGGTTCTAGCACGGTCGCCCAACTATTATTATTGGCCTAGTTATCTGATTTTAAATCACTTTTAAACATATGTGTATTTTAACTTTAAACTGCTTTTAAATATTTTAAGGAAGATTTCAACGTCTGTCAAAACACGTCTTTGGACCGTGCCACATGAAATGCACCCGCAGTTTGAGGCATATTTTATTTGACGTTCTTAAGATTTGGATTTGGGTCACATGAAATAAACACCCGAGTTTAAGAAGGTAATTATAAAATTACACGCCTAAAGCAACTACGCGTTTTTAACTTTGCGAGGGCCATAAGAATTTGCTAAATGGCACACCTCGAATTCTAAGGATTTAAAAGAAGTAACTAAATGAGGGCCACGTATTTTGAGATTTTGTTTGACGTGGCACACCACGATTTCCAATTTTAAAAGGAAGTTCATGCTAAGTGTTTGAGGGCCATAAGCTATTTATATTGTTTAGTAAGGCTCACTGTCACTAATTAATTAAGAAAAACTTAAAGGATTCTCATGATTAAACTAAAGGTACTACCTTACTAATTTACTAAAAAAACATTTTGTATTGGAGAACCACAAACCCAAAGGGAAATTACTTCACTCAAACAGTTGGACAGACCTTCAAGCTTTGGGCTCAAAATGAGCCCAATTCATTGTGAGGGAAGGCACCCAGGGATCTGAATCCGGCTGCTATTAAGCTGGGCCTGTGTTAGGCCTAGTTTCATACTCCCAATTGTTGAGCCAATTCAAGAATGTTAATCAAATGATACCATCGGGGAACATAAAATTGATTTAGCAAACTTAAAACCCCATATTTAAAATATCAAACATAAACCGCCTATTCGGCCTTCTGATTTTTATATTGAGTACACCTTTGGGCCAAGTCGGCTACTGAAATGATCCAGCAACCAATGAGTGAGTTGTTGGGCTCAAGGGACAATTACATATAATCTCAAGGCCCAAAGTTTAATAAACCCAAGCCCTGTAAAAGCAAAGTTGAGATCACAGACTCAGGATCGAGTCTTTACCAAAGCAAATATTTCCTTTACACTTAATCACAACCAGTTGACCCTATCATCACCCATAACTAGTATACCAGGTCATTTCGGATACCATCAGAAATAACTGTTTGATTTCAAATTTAACAGATATCTATGTTGGATTCAAATTCGAATTAAACTTACAAATACCTCATGGAAACTCAAACCAATGATTAATACTAACATTAACCAATTCAGAAAAACAATATGCTAATTATTTGGATCAAAATCAACATGAATTCACTCTTTTAAGTATATGAGCACTAAAAGCAAAACTGAAACAATGTGTAACTAACGACCAGATCTCTTTACCACCCAAACATACATAACAAAATGTAATCCATTTAAGCTAGACCTCGGATTGGAGCACCTACTCATCTTTGTGGTATATGAATGAGCAGAAAATTTCAATGGCAAATATATTACAATTCATACTATAGAATGTTTAAAGAAAAGAGGAAGCAGAAAAGATAAATTCAATTACAACTTGGATTCAACCAACTTTCCATTCAAAATACATGCTTGCAATAAATTGTTGTCCACAGTTTGAGATATTACCCGGTAATGATTAAAGGAAATAAAACCAAAAGAAAATAAAGTATCAGCAGTAAGCAATGGCATCAGTCAGCCCAGATTCAACCAATTTCAAACAGAAAATAATATGCAGCAGTCCAAAAACCAGCTTCAATCAAGCAAATGCCACAGCAAACTTCAAACCAAACTTTTAAAACACAAATTCAGTCCTTTTTTACACCAGATGAGCCAAAATTGTTTCAGAAATTGATAGCTCCAGAATCACAAAAGAAAAGTGAATGAAACAATGATTTTGTGAGATTTTTCAGCCGTTTTTCTTTTTCTGAATTTTTATCTCTTATTTTTTAGTCTTTTATTTCTGACTTGAGAGTCAAGTTAGGATGCCTTTATAGGTAGGGCATTAAGGTAACTATCAAATGTTCAATTTTGCCCTTCAGTGCTTCTCCAATTTTTGTTTATGCTTAGGGGCCCTTTATTTAAACTTCAGAGCTTCAAATCAGTCCCCCTCCCCAGCATCCTAGAAGCTTCCTCAGTTTGTTACATAAGATTTTCTAAGCCAATTTTCCAAACTACCCCCTTTAACTTCTATTATTTACCCACCCCTGAAACCAAAACCAAAAATGGGTCAAAGCTGACCCAAGGCTGAATTAGTTCAAAAGTCAACCCAAACCATGAGCCTGTATTGACAGCCCACTTTTGAGTTCTTAAACTCTGAACTCAATAGAAATCCTCCAAACAGACCAAACTATTGAATTTCAGCAGAAACAAAAAAAATTCACTGAGAGAAGCTCGAAAAATAGTTATTTAGCAATTAAACGACTAATTAATCCTATAATACCAGAATATTGACTCGCTAATCCGTTTTACTGATTTTAAAATTAAACTAAGGCTAAAGAAGAAATAAAGCTTAGGACCAAAATCTTAAACATTAACTAGAATAAGAAGGGAAGAAACGGAAGGAGGCTGGTTAGAACCTGAAGCAGACGACGAGGACAAAAGAGCCTGAACAAAGAACGAATACCTCGACAGCCACAAAACTTGATAAACTTCAAACTATTCCGACTTGAAAATAGTATTAACCGTATGTTCCCTTTGAGAACAAACGGGCAACACTCGTTTCAAGCCCACTTGTTCATCAGAACTCGAGGGCCTGTGAGATTTTTATCTCTTTCAATCTCAGATTTGAAAATCGGTCCGATTTGGCGAGGATTTTGGAAAAGTGGTGATGGATTAGGGTACAAGGAGGGATGATGGTTGCATGGCCAAATTTTGATGGGGATTGGAGTTGTTTCACCGGCGACAATGGCTGACTCGCTCAGGGGCAGTGTCATTTGATGAGGGATGAGAGAAGGGGTTCACTTGGTCTTAGGTTAATCTGAGAGGGGTTTGTACACTTTTAGCTAAAAGTGGAGATAGTTTCAGGGCCGTTGGATGGGTTAAAATGAAGGGCTGAGATCAACTTAAACCAACTAACTCAAAAAGGTGTCGTTTTGATTAAGTGGAGACGGACTGATTTTGGAGCGGGTATAGGCTAGTTTTTGGTTGGATTCAAGGGGAAAACGTTTGGGCTGCTACCAGTCTGGCCCAAATAAGCCTATTTGATTCTCTTCCTTTTCTTTTTCCTTTTCCTTCTTATTTCTCTTTTAATTCCCCCTTTTTTCAAACTTTACAAAAAAATAAAATCCTAAATTAAATCAAAAAACCAAATTAATCCTACCCTATTGAATTTATTAACTCTAATTAATAATTACCAAAATTGATTAAAAACCAAATTTAAAGGAAAACTACTAAAATTAAAATATGCAAAATGAATTTTTTTTGTAATCCCCCCCCCCCCCACTTTTTTTTTAAAATAACTAATTTGCTAAATAATCCTAAAACGTAAAATTAAATCTTAAATGCAAATGCAATATATTTTTTTGTATTTTTTAATAATTAAATAAACTAAACATGCACAGACAAATGTAAACAATTAACGAAAGATGCCACAAAAATTCACGAAATTGCAAACAACGGAAAAAATTGTTTTAATTTGAATTTGTGGGAGTAATTCATATAGAACAAAAATCACGTGCTCACAACTGCCCCTCTTAAACCCGAAGAGTTTTCGTGCAAAGATAAAGTGAGCGGATACAAGCGATTTTTGCCCGTTTGAATACTCTGTGGGAAGCATTTTTGAAAGATTTGACCGTACCATGCTTCCGAGGTTGCCTACATATCCTTGGCTATAAAGGAATCAGGTTAGTGTAGTTTGGGAAGTTTTGGTAGCTGGGTCTACCATGAAGCTGCGATTTCATTGTTGCTGCTGCTACTACTGCTGCTTACTGAACTCCTTATTACACCATGTCAAAATAAAAAAAAGCTAGACCACACTATGATCTATGCATTTCAAAAATTCTATCTATATCCTTAAACTTGATCTTGCGATTCTTGTTGCCTTGTTGACTTGCATTCTCCAAATGATCACCTGATTGCCAAAACTTTAGCTGTATTCCCCTGCTTTCCAGGTGGGCGCCTTATTGCTGAACTTGAATAGTATTTTCGTGCTCTCCAGGTAGGCGCCTGATTGCCAAAACTTGAACTGTATTCCCGTGCTTTCCAGATGGATGCCTAATTACTGAACTTGAACTGTATTCCCGTGCTCTCTAGGTGGGTGCCTGATTGCCAAAACTTAAGCTATATTCCCGTGCTTTCCAGGTGGGCGCCTGGTTGCTAAAACTTGAACTGTATTCCTGTGCTCTCCAGGTGGGCTCCTGATTTCCAAAACTTTAACCGTATTCCCTTGTTCTCGAGGTGGGCACCTGATTGCTGAAGTTTAACTGTATTCCCGTGCTCTCCAGGTGGGCGCCTGGTTGCCAAAACTTTAACTGTGTTCCCGTGCTCTCCAGGTGGGTGCCTGGTTGCTAAAACTTGAATTGTATTCCCGTGCTCTCTAGGTGGGCACCTGATTGCCAAAACTTGAATTGTATTCTCGTGCTCTCCATGTGGGCGCCTGATTACCATTTTGAACTGTATTTCCGTGCTCTCCAGGTGGGCACCTGATTGTTGAACTTGAACTGTATTCCCGTGCTTTCCAGGTGGGCGCCTGATTGCCAAACTTGAACTGTATTCCCGTGCTCTCCAGGTGGGTGCCTGATTGCCAAAACTTGAACTGTATTCCCGTGCTCTCTAGGTAGGAGCCTGATTGCTAAACTTGAACTGTATTCTCGTGCTCTCCAAGTGGGCGCCTGATTGCTGAACTTGAACTGTATTCCCATGCCCTCCAGGTGGGTGCCTGATTGCTGAATTTGAACTGTATTCCCGTGCTCTCCAGGTGGGCACTAGATTGCCAAAACATGAACTGTATTCCCATGCTCTACGTGGGCGCCTGATTGTCAAACTTGAACTGTATTCCCGTGCTCTCCAGGTGGGCGCCAGATTGCCAAAACTTGAACTGTATTCCCGTGCTCTCCTGGTGGGCGCCTTATTGCTGAACTTGAACTGTATTCCCGTGCTCTCTAGGTGGCGCCTGATTGCTAAACTTGAATTGTATTCCCGTGCTCTCCAGGTGGGCGCCTGATTTCCAAAACGTGAACTGTATTCCCGTGCTCTCCAGGTGGGTGCTTGATTACTAAACTTGAACTGTATTCCCGTGCTCTCCAGGTGGGCAACTGATTGCTGAACTTGAACTGTATTCCCGTGCTCTCTAGGTGAGTGCCTGATTGTTGAAATTGAACTGTATTCCCGTGCTCTCCAAGTGTGCGCCTAATTGCCAAAACTTTAACTGTATTCCCTTGCTCTCCAGGAGGCACCTGACTGTCAAAACTTGAACTGTATTCCCTTGCTTTCCAGGTGGGCGCCTGATTGCCAAAACTTTAATCGTATTCCCGTGCTCTCCAAATGGGCACCTGATTGCTGAACTTGAACTGTATTCTCATGCTCTCCAGGTGGGCGCCTTATTGCCAAAACTTTAACTGTATTCCCTTGCTCTTTAGGTGGGCGCCTGATTGCCAAAACTTGAACTGTATTCCCTTGCTCTCCAGGTAGGCACCTGACTGCCGAAACTTGAACTATATTCCCTTGCTCTCCAGGTGGGCGCCTGATTTCAAGAAATGGACAAAACAAAGAATGCTTCTACCCTAGTTTGGTATCTGGGCACATCTGTGAGTGTTAATCAACTCTTGTTATCAAAATAAATTCTAAATTAAATTCCTTTATCCTGAGAACTTCAAACCAAGCCTTATTTCAAAAGTGAAAACTTAAATGCCAAATTACATTTCCCAAAAGTAGACCTCTCATCAGACTTTGTCATTTGTGAGGGCCTCAAAACTACAAAATCCTGTTATCCAAGACGATACTGGAGCTTACTGTCGAGTATGTCTAGCACTTGCTTTCCTTATGGAGGATTTATCTGAATCAAATGAAATTTTATTTCCCCTGTTTCAATCAAAGAAAAGTCTTGTCAGCTCGAAAAACATGGTGGTTAGTTTGTGGCATTCTTGCTTAAGGTGGCTCCCCATTGCCATTCTTTGCTCTAACTGGCTACTTTGAGTTGGCCAAGAATTGTTTGACTTTCTGACTAAATCTTAACGGTAGGAACTTGAATGACCCGAGTGCTTTATACCAAACCCATTGTTTTACATTTTTCACCTTTCTACTTGAACTTCTGTATCTCCCATGAAAATACTAAACCATTCCACCAATTGAACTTTTACTGACACGTTATGTCCCACTTTACATCATACTCTCTCTGGCATGTTCTAGCCGCCCTGCGCTTTGTGCAATTTTGGAAGTTGGTAGTGAATTTTGAAATCCTTTCTTTCTTTCTTAAACAAAACTGACATTGGAAACATCTTAGAGAAATACCTAAAGAAATGAAGTGCAATGACTTTGAGAGTTAGGAATAAGGAAGAAAAATCCAAAACTGGATGACTGTTTGAAGGGGAAAAAGAAAAGATACTTATCTGAATGGAGCAGCTGGTACCAATGGCCATGACATGAATTTTGGATTAGTCAGCCCAGGCTATTCAACCAATCAACTTTCAGTTGTCATACTTTGTGCCCCAGGATCTCCATAACCCGATTTCTTTGCCCAATCACTGACTTTGCTTGGCTTGCAGTGTCCCGAAGGGTTTTCACAAATAAACCTTTCTCATTTTTTCATCTGTTAACTCATTGTCGCCTTACGGTGCCCATGGGGTTTTCACCAATAAGGCTCTCTCATTTTTATTTCTCTCAGCCTTGTCGCCTTACGGTGCCCGCGAGGGTTTTTGTCAATAAGACCCTCTCATTATTCATTTTTTGTGCTTAGAACGAAGTGTTGCCCCTGATATGAATCATCTTTACTTACTTGGCATCTCTTGCAAAACTGATCGGAAGGTCTTTCTTTGGACCGTAATATGGGGTTTGATGGGGCTAGAGGGAAATGATATCAAAAAGGCTCAAAACAACACAAATGGGTTCAAAATTACAACCTTTGGAATCAAATTTCTTACAACAACCACAACTTCTGCCCCAATTTCTTTACTTGGGGACTTTTGAATTTTATTTCGATGGGACTGATCCGTGAGGCTGCCTACGTATCCTTAAAAGGAATCAGGTTGAACGTAATTCATGTCATAGGAATTGCTTTGTGTTTGTTACTTCTGTCCTTTCCTTTCTTTCTTTTTTTTCATTTATTTCTTTTCCTTTCTTTTTCTTCTTTATTTTCTTTTTTTTTCTCTTTTTTCTTTCTTTTCATTCTTTTTCCATTCTTTCCTTTCCTTTTCTCTTCTCTTTCCATCTTTACTTCTTTACTTACCTTTTGTGTTCGTGTTTCAGAATTTCGCTATTGATTCTATAAGAGGGGTACGAAAGGAAATAAATAAGGCTCAAAGGGGTAACAAGGGATATAATGTTTAGATAGCAGAATAAAATGCCTTCGTCATTTCAACCTTCAAAACATGCCAACTACAAATGAACACAATTTAAACCCAAGGAATCATACATAATATCTTTGACCGCATCAGAATTGATAGCAATGTCTACACACTTGCCTTCTATATCTGTTAAATACAAAGCACCATTGGACAACACTCTCGGTACCATGAACAACCTCTGCCAATCCGAGAAAAACTTGCCTTTTGCTTCCGCCTGATGTGGGAGGATGCGTTTCAATACCAAATGACCCACTTCAAATTTTTGGGGGCGCACCTTCTTATTGTATGCTCTTGCCATTCTCTTTTGATACAACTAGCCGTGACATACTGCTGCCAGTCTTTTCTCATCAATCAGACTTAATTGCTCCAATCGGGTTTTGACCCACTCATTATCATCAATCTGTGCTTCATCATCACACTCTATTTTTGGATTATTATTTTAGAATTAGATTGGCTTTTAAAACTTGGCCAAAGATTCCTCATGCATGTCATGTCATTGAAACCAGCATAAAAAGAATTGTACAAAAAAACTATCAGGAGTAATGGAAAAGGGAAATTGCATTTCATTGAAAATAAAGGATAACTGGGTTTGTTCATCAAACAAGCGAAAAGTAAAAATCTGGCTCACAAACCTAGAATGACCTAAATAGAAAGGAAAACAAAACAAACTACCAAAACACCCTCTGAGTGGGGAGAGGAGCGGCTTCCCAATTGCTAAGCTTCTTATTCGGCCCGACAAAATGTACCTCTTCATCACCAGAACCTTCCCCAATTTCTACCGTGTTCACTTCATCAAATAGAGTTTGGACCCTCTCAAATCAACTCCTCATCAAAGACAACCACATGCTTTGGAACTGCTGACACCTGACGCTTCACTGCCCCTGACTTGTCAAAAGTCCTGAAGAGGTGTGGGATAGGCCTAGAGAGCGACCATGCTTTCTTTTCTAACTGTGTAGCCTTCTTCACATTATCCCCTGTAGGCTTGAACCCTAGACAAAATGTACCCATCTTTTCATGTAGAGATACTGGTTGCATGATACCTTACAAAGATGCACCCAAACCTTTACCCAGCACAAAACCATACTTCAACATCTCATTAGCTACCATGCAGATCGAAGGTGATAGCCTCGTCCTTGGAATGCATTTTCCTTCAGGAATCCTTTCGACATACATTCTTTCGAAAGTTTGATAAACTAAAGGTCTTTTATCATCTCCAGCCTCAATAAATGGAAAAGATGAAAGGGATAAATCCTCCTCACCACGCACAACTATTTCTTATTTGTCCCACTCAGATTTCACCATTTGATGTAGAGACGCTGGCACTGCCTTAGCCGCATGTATCCAAGGCCTACCAAATAACAAATTATAAGAAGTAGCCATGTCTAGCACTTGAAATTTCACACTGAAACCAACTGGCCCTATCACAAGTTCAAGCATTATATCTCCAGCAGAACCTTTTCCTCCCCCATTAAAATCTCGAACACCTACACTGTTCATGTGGATTCTTTCGGTGCCGATCTTCAGCTTTTGCAAAGTGGACAGAGGGCAAATATTTGCACTGGATCCATTATCAACCAACACCCTGGTAACAAAATAGTTTTCGCATTTCACCGTGATACAAAGAGCTCGATTGTGTTCCATATCCTTTATAGGAAACTCACTGTCTGCAAAAGTGGTCCTATTTGCTTCGAAGATCCTGCTAGCAACTTTTCTAATTGATTTACTGTGATCTTATCAGGAACATGTGCCGCATTCAAAATCTTCATTATGGCCCCACTGTGTTTATCCGAATGTATCAACAATGATAACAGAGAAATAATAGCTGGAATTCTTCTTAATTGTTCAACAATGGAATAGTCTTGCACTTTCATCTTTCTCAAGAAATATTCGGCCTCTTCCTCGGTAACCGGTTTCTTCACTGGAATTTGGCTATCCTTTAAGAGCTTGGCCTTCCTTAATTCTTTGGAGGTAAGACATCCTCCGAAATGAGTCAGTCCTCCGATCTCAACAAATTATTCCTCTACTTATTTTCCCTTATGTGTCATTATTGCTCGTTTGTAGTTCCACGGGACATCCTTTGTCTCAACTGTTGTCAACTGAATCACTGATTTAATAGCAATAGGGGTAATGAGAGACCCTTTCACAACTACGATAGGCTTGCTCTGAATCCCTAGTACCACCAACTTTGGCTTTTTTCGACTTGCCCCGACACCATTCGAAGACACTTTTGCAAACATCACACGTTTTCTAGATACCTCATCTTGCTCCACAATCTTAGAGGGTTTTTTAATTTCAACGGGAGGCCCGAAATGAGGAGTGCAACAGTATGGATCCAAGGTCTTGAAAGTTGGTTTTGTACCATAGTATTGGGCATCAGGAACTTCGAATAAGGTTTCACTAGAAGATAGAGGGATGTTGGTATGGGGAGGAGCTGCAAAGACGAGAGTAGTTGATGACACGCTTGTATTGGCGGGTGGAGCATGAAAAGGCTGGGACAAGATGTCGGGGTAGTTGTGGCGATGGGTAAAGCCTGGGGCATGTTATAGGGAGAGATTAGCAGCATTGGGAATCTGGGATTGTGATGGTAGTGGGACGGAAGCAAGATTTTCAATATAGTTGGTAGGGAATGAGGTTAGAGGGTGCCCACTAATCCAAGCCTGGTACATCTCTGTTATCTAGCGTTTCAACCTTCGAGCCTCTTCTTTCAGCTCAAATTCCGATTCCACAACACCTATGTCTGATCCCTTACTAGTCATGGTTGTCTTGCTGTTTGACCTAGCGTGTACGGATGACTCGCCCAAATGCCACAAACTAACCACCTTCCTGTGATTAATAACAAGGAGGGGCAAAACAGAGCCAACATGTTAGCGTTAAGGCATTTATCAGGTAATAACATCACAATGCGTGCAACATATCTATCAGTAATTAATGGTTTTAGAATGACTTCGAGGGTCAGAAGGTCACTTGGCATCATTCCAATTTTTTCATTTCAATCCTCTCCTTTCTTGGCTTGCTCATTTTCCTTCCCCTTTTCTTCCCTCTGATTTCTCGCATCCCATGATTTCATCCTCTTTTTTTCTTTTTTTTCTTCTTTTTTTAATAAAAAAATAATTTGATCGAACCCTATGTAGGTTGTCTACGTATCATGACACCGCATGAATCAGATCTTTGCGTAGTTCTGAAAGATAAAGGAAACAAAATGACGTTCTCTTTTTCTTTCTTTTTTCTTCCTTTTCTTTTTATTTTTTTATCACCTTAATGACTACTCTGATGAGAAAAGAGAAATAAAAGAAGCAAATCTTTTTTGAATTTTCCAGACTCAATGTTCTATAACCTATCCTAAACTCAAGCTTAACGAGCATATATTTTTTTCTCTCTTTTTTTCTTTTTGAAATAAATACTCTATGAGAAATTATTAAGGAAAAATCTTACAAGAGAAAAATATTTCTTGATTCTTTTTTTTTTGTGAATGGAAGTCCAAACAATAAACCAAAGAAAAATATTTTAAATTTTCATTTGATATCCCTGAAGAAAGACTTCGAAACGAGAAATGAACAAAATAAAATATATTTTTGGATTCCGATTTTTGATTACCTAAGAAAGAAACTTTAAAGACAAAGATAAAGTACGTTTTTTTTCTTCTATGTACAATATCCTAAAGTTCTTGGAAAAATAAAAGAATTTATTTTTCTTTTTTCGTTAACTTCCCAAAGAAAGCCTCAAAAGAAAATATTTTTTTTTTGGTTTTGTTTTTGAAATTAATACCTTCAAGAAAACTTTTAAAAAGGTACTAAAAGGAAATTCTCCTTTTTTTGAATTTTTAGTCTTAATATACTAAAGAAAATATAAAAACAATTTTTATTTTGATATTAATTGCTTGAAGGAAAAACCACCTCAAAGGAATAATTTTTTTCATTTCTAGAATTAGTGTTCTAAAGAAACTTATAACGGAAATATCAAAATACAAAATTTCTTTTTGGTTTTTTGATTTATATCACACCTTTTTTCCAATACAAAAACAGAAAATACAATAACCAAAAACTCGACATTAATGTACAAAACTAGAAATTAAAAGACAACATAAAAAGAAAAACAGACTCGAAACATCAAAAGAAAAATTTCCTTAAGCAACTCCTGAATGATCCTGATTGGATGATCTCGGGGTGTCTGTCATGCTCAAACTCCAGTAAGTAGATCCACACCTGTATGAGTAAACTTTAAACTAACACTATGTGAGATAATAACACTCCTTACTGTACACATGCAAGACATGATTGAGGCTATTTTTGCAAAATAGCTTATTTGGCCAAAAGGTGACTAGAAGTGCAAAATTTGATTAAGATCCAGCAAATCCAAGAACCTAAGATCACTAGGGGAGATCAGACTCTATGTGGGTTGCCTACATATCACGCCCCAAAAGACGAGAATCAGGTACGCGTAGTTCGGGCAAATTGGATACGGGTGATAATTAAAAAAAAATAACTAATTTATAGAAAATACATTTTTTGTCTTTTTTTTTTCCCAAAAAATGATGAAACACGTGAAATCTTTTTGGATTTTCTTTTCTTTTTTTTTTCTAATTATGATTTTTCGGAAAGTGCAATTTTTTTTTTCCAAGCTCTTTCTTTCCTTAACAAAAATGTGACAGAAAACATAATTGAGCCTACTCGCTTTATCTTCACACTTCACCCTCTTCTTTTTTTTTCTTTTTTTCCTTTTTTTTCATTGTTTTTGTTTTGGTTTTTTTTTTTCATTTGCCCTTAGAATCATTGGTCAGCCAAATTACCCTTTTACCCTTGAATAAATGCAACATGTAGCACATAGGATGCATCAAGATGGTATGTTATTTTGGGTACACCTATCCTAGACGGACCCAACCCCTGTGTTGAGTCCCCTAAGTCAAATGCACATGATGCAAACAAGTGTTCCTACTAGGGATCCGGTATGAGGTTTTGTTATTCTAGGTTTAAAAACCTAAGTTTATTTGTTCTAGACCTGACTTACCCGAGCGGACAGCTCGATCCGGGGGGGCAGAGTACTGGGAATACAGAAGCTTCACCGGCTTTGCAACTTGTCCGAACCTCGTTCTAAAATGGGATAAGACTCTAGACAGAAGAGAAGTCAGATGAAGGTCACCTTTCTCCATGATTTAGAAGACTCAGAGAGAGGACGAGTTTCATATTAGTTTATATACAGTTCACAGAATATCAAAGCGTTAAAAGCAAAACTTAGCACATTAGGCCCAAAGATGCAACAAAATCAGATAATAAATAAAGCCAAATATAGCAATTTATCTAAGCGCAAATTCTGAACCATGAACCAGAAGTTCTGGATTCTGTTCCCAGTAGAGTCGCCAGAGCTGTCACACCTCCTTTTTCCTACACCCGAAAGGGTATAAGGGAATTTTTTCCAAATTAAAGTGACGATCGAAACGAGATCTATTTCAATTAAAATTTAGAGTCTCCACTTGGGATAATTAATGGTATCCCACGTCACTGGTTTAGAATCCCGAATCGAGAAAAAGATTGACTCTGCTTTACAGTCGGCAAACACAGAAATCCGATTAAGGAATTCTGTTAACCCGGGAGAAGGTGTTAGGCATTTTCGAGTACTGTGGTTCTAGCACGGTCGCTCAACTGTTATTATTGGCTAATTATCTGATTTTAAATCACTTTTAAACCTATGTGCATTTTAACTTTAAACCGGTTTAAAAATATTTAAGGAAAATTTCAACATCAGCCAAAACACGTCTTTGGACCGCGCCATATGAAATGCACCCAAAGTCTGAGATATATTTTATTTGACGTTCTTAAGATTTGGATTTGGATCACATGAAATGCACACCCGAGTTTAGGAAGGTAATTTTAAAATTACGCGCCTAAAACAACTATGTGTTTTTAACTTTGCAAGGGCAATGAAAATTTGCTAAATGGCACACCTAGAATTCTATGGATTTAAAAGAAGTAATTAAATGAGGGCCACGCATTTTGAGATTTTGTTTGGCATGGCACACTTCGATTTCCCATTTTAAAAGGTAGTTCAAGCTAAGTGTTTGAGGGCCATAAGCTATTTATATTGTTTAATATGGCTCACTTCTAAAAATTAATTAAGGAAAACTTAAAGGATTCTAATGATTAAACTAAAGGTTTTACCCTACTAATTTACTATAAAAAAAATTGTATTGGAGAACCACAAACCCAAAGGGAAATTACATCACTCAAACAATTGGACAAACCCTTTTAACCACATCTTCAAGCTTTGGGCTTAAAATGAGCCCAATTCATGGTGAGGGAAGGCGCCCAAGGATCTGAATCCGGCTGCTATTCAGCTGGGCCTATGTTAGGCCCAGTTTCATACTCCCAATTATTGTGCCAATTCAAGAATGTTAATCAAATGATACCAGGAGGGAATCTAAAATTGATTTAGCAAACTTAAAACCCCATATTTAAAATATCAAACATAAACCACCTATTCAGCCTTCTGATTTTTTATATTGAGAACACATTTGGGCCAATTTGGCTATTGAAATGATCCAGCAGCCATTGAGTGAGCTGTTGGCTCAAAGGACAATTACATATAACCTCAAGGCCCAAAGTATAATGTACCCAAACCCTGTAAAAACAAAGTTGAGGAACACAGACTCAGGAAATAACCCCTTTACACTCAATCACAACCAGTAGATTCCATCATCACCCAGTAACTAGTATACCGGGCCATTTCGGATACTACCAGGAACAACTGTTTGATTTCAAATTTAACGGCTATCTATGTTGGATTCAAATTCGAATTGAACTTACAAATACCTCATGGAAACTCAAACCAATGACTAATACTAACATTAACCAATTCAGAAAAACAACATGCTAATTATTTGGATCAAAATCAACATGAATTCACTCTTTTAAGTATATGAGCACCAAAAACAAAACTGAAACAATGTGTAACTAACAACCAGATCGCTTTACCACCCAAACACACATAACAAAATGAAATCCATTTAAGCTAGACCTCGGATTGGAGCACCTAATTATATTTATGGTACATGAATGAGCGGAAAACTTCAGTGGCAAATATATTACAATTCATACTATAGAATGTTGAAAGAAAAGAGGAAGCGGAAAAGATAAATTCAATTACAACTTGGATTCAATCAACTTTCCATTCAAAATACATGCTTGCAATCAATTGTAGTCCATATTTTGAGATGTTACCTGGTAATCATTAAAGGAAACGAAACCAAAAGAAAATGAAGTATCAGCAGTAAGCAATGGTAGCAGTCAGCCCAGATTCAACAAATTTCAGACAGAAAATGATGTGCAACACTCCAAAAACCAATTTCAATCAAGCAAATACTACAGCAAACTTCAAACCAAACTTTTAAAACCCAAATTCAGTCCATTTTTACCCAAGATAAGCCTGAAATTGTTTCAGAAATTGACAACTCCAGAATCACAGAAGAAAACTGAATGAAACAGTCATTTTGTGAGATTTTTCAGCCATTTTTATTTTTTTGAATTTTTATCTCTTACTTTTCACTCTTTCATTTCTAACTTGAGAGTCAAGTTTGGATGCCTTTATAGGCAGAGCATTAGGGCAGCTATCAAATGTTCAATTTTGCCCTTAAGTCCTTCTCTAATTTTTGTTTTTGCTTAGGGGTACTTTATTTAAACTTCAGAGCTTCAAATCAGTCCCTCTCCCCAGCTTCCTAGAAGCTTCCTCAGTTTGTTACATAATATTCCCTAAGCCAATTTTCCAAACTACCCCTTTTAACTTCTGTTATTTACCCACCCCTGAAACCAAAACCAAAAAGAGGTCAAAACTGACCCAAGGTTGAATTACTTCAAAACCCAGCCCAAACCATGTGCCTGTATTGACAGCCCACTTTTGAGTTCTCAAACTCTAAACTCAATAGAAATCTTCCAAACGGACCAAACTATTGAATTTCAGCAAAAAGAAAAAGAATTCACTGAGAGAAGATCGAAAAATATTTATTTAGCAATTAAACGACTAATTAATCTTATAATACCAGAATATTGACACACTAATCCGTTTTACTGATTTTAAAATTAAACTAAGTCAATATTAACTAGAATAATAAGGGACGAGACGGAAGGAGGCTAGTTAGAACCTGAAGCAGACGACGGGGACAAAAGAGCCAGAACAAAGAATGAATACCTCGACAGCCACAAAGCTTGATAAACTTCAAACAATTTTGACCTGACTCAAACTAGTATTAACCGTATGTTCCCTTTGAAAACAAACGAGCAACACTCGTTTCAAGCCTAATCGTTTATCAGAACTCGAAGGCCTGAGAGATTTTTATCTCTTTCGATCTCATATTTGAAAATCGGTCTGATTTGATGAGGATTTTGGAAAAGTGGTGATGGATTAGGGTGCTAGGAGGGGTGATGGTTGCATGGCCAAATTTTGGTGGGGATTGGAGCTGTTTCACCTGCGACAATGGCTTAATCGCTCAGGGCGGCGTCATTTGATGAGGGAGATGAGAGAAGGGGTTCACTTGGTCTCAGGTTAATCTGAAGGGGGTTTGGACACTTTTAACTAAAAGTGGAGATAGTTTTAGGGGCGTTCGATGGGTTAAAATGAAGGGCTGCGATCTACTTAAACCAACAAATTCAAAACGGTGTCGTTTTGATTAAGTGGAGACGGACCGATTTTTGAGAGGGTATGGGCCTGTTTTTGGTTGGATTAGAGGGAAAAACATTTAGGCTGCTACCGGTCTGGCCCAAATAAGCCTATTTGATTCTCTTCCTTTTCCTTTTCCTTTTCCTTCTTATTTCTCTTTTAACTCCCCCTTTTTCAAACTTAAAAAAAAATAAAATCCAAAATTAAATTAAAACCAAATTAATCCTACCCTATTGAATTAATTAACTCTAACTAATAATTACCAAAATTGATTAAAAACCAAATTTAAAGGAAAACTACTAAATTAAAATGTGCAAAATAAAATATTTTTTGTAATTTTCCCCCCATTTTTTAACCAACTAATTTGCTTAATAATCCTAAAACGCAGAATTAAATCTTAAACGCAAATACAACATATTTTTTGTATTTTTCATTATTTAAATAAAATAAACATGCACAGACAAATGCAAACAATTAACGAAAGACGCCACAAAAATCCACGAAATTACAAACAACAAAAAAAATTATTTTATTTTGAATTTGTGGGAGTAATGTATATAGGATAAAAATTACGTGCTCATAGGGAATACCAAAGAAGGCTGAACCCCAACATGAAGGAAGTGGTGAAGAAAGAAGTGATAAAGTAGTTGGTGCGGGAATCATTTTCCCAATCTCTGAAAGCAACTGGGTTAGCCCGGTGCAATGTGTGCCTAAGAAGGGTGGCATGACGGCGGTCAAAAATGATAACAATGAGCTGATCTCTACAAGAAGCGTTACGTGATGGAAAATTTGCATGGACTATAGAAAATTAAATCTGGCCACCCAGAAAGACCACTTCCCACTTCCCTTTATTGATTAGATGCTAGACAGATTGGCAGAGAGGTCTCACTTCTGTTTTCTGGACGGGTACTCAGGGTACAATCAAATCTCCATTGCACCAGAGAACAGAGAGAAGACCTCCTTCACTTGACCATATGGCATTTATGCTTTTCGAGGATGCCCTTTGGACTACGCAATGCACCCGCCACATTCTAAAGGTGCATGATGCCCATATTCACTGACATGGTAGAAAACATAATTGAGGTATTCATGGATGGTTTCTCTGCGGTGGGAAACTCATTCGATGAGTGCCTTATAAATCTGACCCGTATGCAGAAACGGTGTATTGAGACTAACCTGGTTCTTAATTGGGAGAAGTGCCATTTCATGGTACAAGAGGGCATAGTCTTGGGACACCGGGTATCAAGTAAAGGAATCGAGGTGGATCATGCTAAAGTTGATGTGATAGCAAAGCTGCCACCTCCAACTTCAGTCAAGGCAATCAGGAGCTTCCTCGGGCACGCCGGTTTTTAGTGGAGATTCATAAGAGACTTCTCAAAAATTTCCATCCCTCTTTGTAAGTTGTTAGAAAAAGATCACCCCTTCTTATTTTCTGATGATTGCAGGGTAGCATTCGAGGAGTTTAAAAAGAGGCTAGTCACAGCACCCATCATTGTTGCCCCCGACTGGGAGAAACTATTTAAACTCATGTGTGATGCCAGTGACTACGTAGTGGGGGCAGTGCTAGGACAGCGGAAAGACAAGCTAATGCATCCAATCTACTATACCAGTAGAACGCTGAGTGGAGCCCAACTGAACTACACTGTGACTGAAAAGCAGATATTGGCTATAGTGTTTGCATTTGACAAGTTCAGATATACCTGATTGGCTCTAAGATAATTGTATACACTGAGCATGCAGCTCTCAGGTACTTGATTGAGAAGAAGGAGTCTAAACCACGACTGATTCATCGGGTGATGTTACTGCAAGAGTTCAACTGTAAGGGCGTAGAAAACCAAGTCGTTGATCATCTATCATGACTTGAGGGAGCGGAAAACTCAGTTGAGGTTGAGGATATTCTGGAAACCTTTCCAGACAAGCAACTTCTCACTTACAAGTCTTGGGGAACTGCCATGGTATGCAGACCTTGCAAATTACCTGGCAAGTGGAATAGTTTCCTATGACCTTTCCTCTGTACAAAAGAAAAAGTTTTATCGTGACTGTCGCATGTATTATTGGGATGAACCTTATTGTTTTCGAATATGTGCTGACAATATGATCCGGAGGTATGTCCTCGATATAGAACAATCTTCTATTTTGCAGGTATATCACGCATCAGCGTATAGTGGGCATTTTGGAGGAGTCAGGACAACCGCGAAAGTGCTAAAGGTCGGGTTCTTCTGGCCAACAGTGTTTAAGGATACACATCAATGGGTGAAGGGCTATAATTAATGTCAGCAAACCGATAACATTTCCCGTCACCATGAGATGCCCATGAATCCAATTCAAGAGGTTGAAGTGTTCGATGTCTGGGGGATTGACTTCATGAGCCCCTTTATCGGCTCATTTGGCAATAAGTACATACCTGTTGCTGTAGATTACGTGTCCAAATGGGTAGAAAATGCAACATTTCCCACTAATGATGCAAGAGTGGTGGTGGGGTTTTTGAAGAAGAATATATTCACCCATTTTGGGACCCCGAGAGTTATTATCAGTGACGGAGGCATCCACTTCTGTAATCGAGCCTTCGAGAAGTTGCTAGCGTAGTATGATGTGCGCCACAAGGTGGAAACACCATATCATCCTCAGACTAGTGGATAGGTGAAAGTGTCTAATAGAGAGATAAAGAGTGTATTGACCAAGATGGTAAATGCTACAAGAACTGATTGGGCGAAAAAGCTAGATGATGCACTCTGGGCCTATAGAACTGCTTTTAAAACATTGATTGTTATGTCACCATATAAGTTGGTGTTTGGGACGGCTTCCACTTACCAGTGGAACTTGAACATAAAGCTTGGTCGGCACTGAAACAGCTGAATCTAGACATTGAGGCTACGGGCACAATGAGAATTACAAAATTGCATGAGCTCGACGAGTTCCGATATATGGCTTTTGAGAGCACAAGGTTGTACAAGGAAAGAATGAAGAGGTTGCACGGCCAGAACATTGTTGAACGACATTTCAACCCAGGGACATAGTATTGCTCTATAATTCAAGATTAAGGCTATTCCTAGGTAAGCTCAAGTCATGATGGTCTAGCCCATTCCGAGTGGTCGAAGTATTAACTTCAGAGGCTGTAGAGATTACCTCAGTGACAGGCTCTCATACATTTAGAGTCAATGGGCAGAGATTGAAACTATATGTTGGCATGAATGAACCAAAAAAAGTATCATCAATCCACCTGGCTGAACCTCAGAGGTCGAGCGAGCCTTAAATGCACTTGTCTGGATCGTGCCGCGATGTTAAATCAGGCGTTGCATGGGAGTCAACCTATTGATTTGTTATAATCGTCGTGCCACGACATTAACTAAGGCACTGGTCGGGAGGCAACCCAATGGTAGTAACCAATGCAGGTGAGATTGGGCAAGTGACAAGTCCATCGAAAATGGAAAGAACGGGTGAAAAATATGAAAAACATTGTGCCTAGGAGCGCACCCGCACTACTCACCGTGCTACAAACCGTGCATATGGGCAAGTATTCTACCTCAGCTCCCGAACACTAGTGCGACCGCGCTACAAACCGCGTATGTGACTATCGATGCCCCCTTTTTCTAAGGCAAAATCAAGTTTATAACATTTGGGAGGACAACTCGTTCCCTTTTGGGAATTGGGTTTTGAATTGAAGAGTCGCCACCTAAATGATTAAAGTGCATTAGGACACTAAGAAGGGTTTGAGTTGAAGAAGGGGGAAAGGTGTTAGGTGTACCCCAAGATCCACTAGTGTGGTTCCTGACCATGTTATAATTGTGACTGTACTTAACAAGTAAACAAATAAGGGTTCAAATGGATAGAGTTTTCACATAATATTGCAAGTAAATTGAAATTTGAGGAGAAGTAAAGAGGGCAAAAATTTTAAGAAAAGATTTAAACAGTAAATGAAAAGAAGTAAAAGGGAAAGGGGTCCTAGGTTTATAATCAATATGGATCACATCAATGCAATACCCAACAATCACTCCTCAGAAAAGGTGTTGCACGTGGTGTTAGCGCACCGATCACCATGTCCATATCTACCTTTTCCACCTGTTAAGGTATTAAAATGCGGAATAGTATCGTTACTTATTTCATGCTATTACACGTCCCAATCTTATCAGTTCCAGAGGCATTTGGGACTACTAATCCTAAAAGGGGAAAGGAGTTGGGGGATTTTTTAGAGTTTAAAAGGATAAAAATCTAAGGCAAAAAACAAAACACATGATGCAGTTAGGGGAAACACATAGCATATTAAAGGCTCAAACAGGCCTCCTCACTTAAAGAATCAAATTATCTAGCATGACTTCAAATACTGGTTATAGTCTGAATTATATTTAAAGCATTAGGACAGGTTGCTGTATCATATGTTTCTCAGATGAGAAGTCTGAATTACGCCTTGTCTGGTTGTAGTTTATAAGGGACTGGCACAGTTGATTAATTACCTACTGGTTTTCCTAGATGAGGCCTATAAGCAAGATACTAACAATGCAGAAGGCATACTGATTTTAAAGAAAGGTTACTGGTTTTATAAACAAAAGCTCTGCAGATTTTAAATGACCTTGCTACTAATTTTAAGCCCATAGATGAAATAGACGAAGCTGATTCAACTGATTACATCCTATAAGCATGATTTCTAAGCGTTGTTGGTTTTAAGACGACTACATAAGTACAGAAGTCCTATAGGCATAGTATCTAGAATGAAGTTGATAATTATTAAACCTATGATTATTTGACTAATGATAGACGTATATGCAGAGGTGCAGAAACAAAACTATAAGCATGATTTTTATATGCAGAAACTTATAGGCATGGTTTCTAGTAATGAAAAAATCTTATAGGCAGGATTTCTACGTGTAGTGCATAACTTATAGGCAAGATTTCTAAATGCGTAAGCGCAGAAACTTATACATGATTTCTATATGCAGAAACTTATAGGCAGGAGTTCTATATGTTATGCATGAATGCAGAATTTGTAAATAATAATCCCTATTAGCATGCTGTCTACCCATATGCATACATAAATGAATCTCCCTTTTTACTAGAACCCCATAGTTATTACAAATTATTACAGACACGAATGAATCAAGAAAGATAAAAAAAAATACATCATAAATTCAAGCTACAACCAAACAGCCTAATTCAGACTCAAGGTCTAACAATATGAGATAAACCAACTTCCAAGATCACTTTCCCAAGACCTTTCTCTTACTTGGGATGTGTCAAAGTTCCCTAAGAACCTCAAAAGGCTCCGGGCAGTGCTTGCACCCCAAATAACTTGCAGAATGAGATTATAGTGCAGTGTGGAAGGGCCAACTCTCAAATGTCCAAGTTCAAAGGGAACTCAAGGTCCCAAAGCAAGGCTCATAGGAGGGGGTAGAACTTAGAGTGTAAGAGTAATTGTAAGTGCATATGGGGAATTAGGGAGGCTAGGGAAGACTAGTGGTGATACCAAGCAATCAGGAAGGCTAGCACACCCCTGACCAGCCTATTAGCCCAAATCTTAGGAGTTAGGATCCATTGAAGATCAAGTTCAGACCTGAGCAGCAATTTGGATACTGTCAGGCCAAAACCTTAACTCAGAAACATAGAGGGGAATGGGGGTTAGGTATTCACAATAGAAACAAATGTAAGGAAAAAACATATACTCCCTCCGTTTCAATTTATGTGAACCCATTTGACTGGGCACGGAGTTTAAGAAAAGAAAGAAGACTTTTGAACTTGTGGTGTAAAATGAGGCACAAATATTTTGTGTGGCTATAAATCATTGCATAAAGGTAAATTGTTTCCAAATAAGGAAAGAGGTCATTCTTTTTGGCACGGACCAAAAAGGAAATAGGTTCACATAAAATGAAATGGAGGGAGTATAGTTTAATCACTAAACATGAACAACAAAGTAAACAAGAATGCTTAAACAATAAAGTAAACACATAGAGGTTAAGTAGAAAAATTAAATCAGACATACCAGTTTCAGGGAAAACAGGTAAAAAATAGTCGTCTTGAAAAGCCAATTTGTAAGTAAACAGTTCCAAAAGATCTCAGAAAAGCATAGTGTTGAGAGAGTATTGAACTCAAAGCATTACTGTAAGTTGAAAGTAAAAAGTTTGAGGTATTGAACTCGAAGTGTCTTTTTAAAGTGCAGGAGGGTAGTCCCTTTTATAGTGCAGAGAAGCAAGTAAGAAAGGTAAAAAAATAGTTTGCAATCAATCACATAGAATTTTCCTTCAGTTAAGGGATTTGATTTCAAACGGGTAGAATACAATTAAGGAAATAAATTTGATTAAAATCTTTTCAAAGTAGCATAAGTAGGATAAATACACAGAAGTTATTTAAAGAAAAAGTTCAATGGTACACCGCTTGGAAAATAAGGAAAGGGAATCAATCAAACAGCCAGAGAAATCAAAAATACAAGCCTAATTCGAATGAACCAAGTCAAAAAAGGTAAAGGAGGTTCAATTAGGGAAAATTAGTAATAATCAGTCAGGCCTTATTAAAAAGGATTTCAAAATCAATCTATTAGTTGGTAAAACCTTTTGAAAGCAGAGTCCTTATATATAAATCACACAAATATGTGAATCAAGAAGGGATTGTCAAGTTATTTATAATAGAGTTTAATCAAAGAAAGGTTCAGAATCACGAGCAAGAAAAGGTACAAGTCCAATTTGTAGACTCACAATGAGTCTGAGAGTCCAGGGTCCCAAAGTGGAACCCTAATTCAAACACAAAAAATCAAAATTGCCAAAGGAAACCCTAAATCGGGGTTTCAAGCTGAATCAGACAATAGAGATGAGAAGGCAAGCCACCAGATAGAGGTTCAAAAGTCTTTTCCAAAGACTTATGAGAAATAAACAGATACGATACACAGTTAAGAGCATGGAGAACACGTTTTTGAGAAAAAACTCAGAACTTAAACAAGTTCAGAAGAGAAAGTGATACAAACTTAGGCAAAAACAGATGAATCATGCTTAGTAAGAACACAAGCATAGTCCAGTAAAGCAAGCAACCTCAAAGAACTCACAGTAAACACATATAGTAGAGGGGTAAGGAAAACATAACACGAATTATCATGTGAGTAAAGGAGTAACATGTATAGTATAAAATAAAGTAGAAGAACAGTACATGCGTAGTAAAAGAAGTCATACGAGCATAACACAGACAAACACACATAAAGAAAGAACAGAAAGAATCAGAAAGATGCCTTTGAAAATCCTTTCAGAAACCCTAAATCGAAATTAAACGATTTTAAAAAGAGAATTTGGGGAAAAAATTTAAAAAGTTCAATAGAACACAGACATTTTCCAAATCTAAGAAAATAAGCAAGTAAAGAACCTCGGACAACTTACGGTTTCAGAGAAAACTCTAAAAATGAGAAAGGTCGTGAGAAAAGTCAGATCCTGAGTAAAAAAGGCTCAAAGTGCTTGAATATGCCGGAGTAATGGCCGGAGAAGCCGTGGAATCAAAAGATATAAGAAGATCTGAAGACAGACATTGAAGTCGGGCCTCAAATCATCGAACAAACAAGGTTGAGTGGGGGCTAAGGGTGAGTGTGGACCATCCTGGCCTGAGAGCCCATGGATTCCGCTGAGAATACGGTGAAAGAAGGTGGGAGGAGTTTAGGGTTCCGAAGAGCTAATGTGAGGTTTGAGAGAGTTTGGGATTCCAGGGCGACGAGTCAGGTGAGAATGAAGGGGATTAGGGTAGGTCGTTTGGTTTAATTATGGAAGGGTGAGTTTTGGCCATCTTGAGTGATCAACGGTCCAGATTTAAATGGGTAGGTGGGGAATGGGTTGGGTCGTGGGTTGGGTCCAAATTGAAACTGGTCCGGTTTAATTGGGTAAAATTGGGTCAATTTAGGGGCCAAAATTGAAATGAAATGGGGCTGTAATTGAAATAGAGATGGGGCTAAATATTAAACAGTCACTTTTCCCTTTTTATTTATAAAAAATAGTAAATATGATTTTAAAAAAAAATATAATTACTGAAATAATTAATAGTGTATAAGTATTAATTTAAAAATACTGGACCCAATTTTACAATTATAAAATGCTATTAATCATAAATAGGCTACAATTGCAATTATATGCAATTTAGACTTTTAAATACCAATAAATTTGTAAAAATATACAAAAATCACCTTAGCTATATCTTTGTGTAAATATGAGAATAAAATATGTCATTCACCAAAATGAAAATCTTTGGAAATAATTATTGGATTTTATACTGCTAAAATAGACAACAAATTGATTTTGAAAATCATTAAAAATTATGTAAAATACCAAAATACTTGGGCATGCTTATATATGCATGTACATGCTATTTTTAAAGTATTTTGTATACGTAAATATATAGGAAAAAATTAGATATCAACAGCTATCACTCTTTACCCGGGAAGGATGAAAGAGTTGTCAGGTAAAGATATGATGGCCAATTCGACCGAAAGAAATGACTTGAAGAATTTTGACCTAGCTCTTGTTCCTGGGCTTCCTACATATCCCTGGTCTTACAGGAATCAGGCCATATGTAGTTCAGGATCCGTCGATGGAATATGCCGATGGAGACTTTTCCAAGAACAAGCGCGATGGATGGTCAAAATCTAGTAGACTGCGGGAACCGCATCGGGATTGCTCCTGCTAAGACGGTCATTACTAGCCGGTTTACCTGCAAATGAGCAATACGAACATATATTGTGCATAAATTTAAACATGATGCAAGTTCCCGTTGGACCATGAATGTTGTCTTTGGACGGTTATGATGATGTCCTTAGACCATGACATCCTGGGCCATGAAGCGTATGATAAAGGATTCGCATGCTATGAAATGATGTTCTCGGGCTATGAGAATGATGCCTCCGAACCATGATGCCTTTGAATAATGATATGCAAGAGATATAGGAGTCCTCAGGCCATGGCATGGCATTCTCGAGCTATGAAGATGGTGCCTTCGAACAATGATGCCCTTGGATAATTTGGCGATCTTTTAGCCCATGAAAATGCAAAAGGTGGCGATCTTTCAGCCCATCAGAGTGTAAACAAAGGTGGCAATCTTTCAACCATACAAGGTTTAAATGAAAATGGCAATCTTTCAGCTGATGCATGATTTAAATGAAGTGACGATGTTTCAGCCATGCAAAACGTAAATAGAATGGCGATCTTTCAGTCGATGCAAAATTTAAATAAAGTGGCAATGTTTCAGCCATGCAAAACGTAAGTAGAATGGCGATCTTTCAGCCGATGCAAGATTTAAATGAAGTGGCGATATTTCAGCCAATGTAAGACATAAATAAAAATGGCGATATTTTAGCCGATGCAGGATTAAAATAAAATGGCGATCTTTCAACCGATGCAATATTTAAATGAAATGACGATATTTCAGCCAATGCAAGACATAAATAAAAATGGCGATATCTCAGCCGATGCAGGATTTAAATGAAATGGTGATATTTCAGCCGATGCAGAATCTAAATAAAGGTGGCGTTATTTCAGCCATGTAGATGGAGGTAGAGCTTAACCTCGGAAGGCAGAATGGTAGCCTTATGCAATGTAGCAAAATGCACACGGAGATAGAGCTTAACCTCGGAAGGTAGAACGGTAGCCTTATGCAATGCAGAAGATTGCAGATGGAGACAATGCTCAGTCTCGAAAGGCAGAAAGTTAGCCTTATGCAATGCAGGAGAATGTAGTTGGAGGTAGAGCTTAACCTCGAAAGGTAGAATAGTAGTCTTATGTAATGCAGAAGAATGAAGATGGAGATAGTACTTAGTCTCGGAAGGCAGAAAGGTAGCCTTATGCAATGCAAAAAATGCAGATGGAGGTAGAACTTAACCTCGAAAGGAAGAATAGTAGCCTTATGCAGTGCAAAAAAATGCGAACATTAGTAAAATTTATTAGCCGATGACTTGATAGCTGATTGTGATATTGTGGATGTTGGGGATGTTGTATATAGATAGCAAATGTGAATAGGTGATGGTTCTGAGGGTCGTATTCTCAAAAAGTATGAGTGTATAAATGTATTCGATGATTGCAACTTGGGTGCATGTATCCAAAGAAAAATCATGAGTTTGTAGAGGGGAAAGGTTAGTTCGTATTTCCCGTAGACTTCAGTTGTCTTGCTTGGATCTATCGGTGATGTTGTGTATCATTAGGGTAACGTCGCAATTTGATGATAGATATGTATGATTTAGTAAACTATAACATAAATGTATAATTGAAAATAATTTTTCTTTAGATGAACCGATGATTGTGACGCGGTTCAAGACATTGCAACCTCTTTTGCTCCAGAATTTTGAGGGTCCTTCTTAAAATTCTGCCACAGTTTACTGGGTTGCTGCTTCTGATGGCTACTTGCGATGATCGGCTGAAGTTACTTCGAAATTTTGAGGGTCCTCCTCAAAATTCTGCCCCAGTTTCCAATTGCGGAAGAAATAAAAATTTTATTGAATTTTGACTGAACCCATAGGGCTACCTACGTATCCCCTCTTAGACGGGAATCAGGTCAGACATAGTTCAAATTACATCATAGAAGGAAATCATAAGTGTTACACATAGTATCGCTTTACTACATCTGAATTGATCGACTTCGGCCAAACTTCTCCATCCATTTCTGCAAGTATGAGGGCTCCTCCTGTTAGAACCCGGTGAACTATGTACGGAACCTGCTAGTTAGGAGAGAATTTCCCTTTGGCTACATTTTGATGTGGAAAGATTTGCTTCAATACCAGCTGTCCTGGTGTAAATTATCTTGGCTTGACTCTTTTGTTGATGGCTCGGGACATTCTGTTCTGGTAAAGTTGACCATGACAATCTGCGCTCATTCATTTTCCATCTATGAGGGCTAACTGCCGGTAGCGACTCTTTCCCCATTCTGCGTCGTTGAGTTCTGCTTCCTCTATGATTCTCAATGAGGGAATTTCTATCTCGGCGGGAATGACTACCTCTGTTCCATAAACCAGCATATAGGGAGTTGCCCCGGTTGATGTGCGAACTATGGTGCGGTACTCCAATAAAGCAAATGATAGCTTCTCGTGCCACTGCTAATGCTTTTCTATCATTTTCCTTAGTATCTTCTTGATATTCTTATTGGTGGCTTCTACGGCTCCATTCATCTGAGGTCTGTAAGCTGTAGAATTCTTGTGTTTGATCCTGAAGGTTTCATACATGGCCTTCATCAGCTCACTATTGAGATTGGAACCATTATCAGTGATGACTGACTCCGAAATTTTGAACCGACAAATAATACGGTCGCGGACAAAGTCTGCCACGACTTTCTTAGTCACTACCTTGTAAGAGGCTGCTTCAACCTATTTGGTGAATTAATCAATTGCCACTAGAATGAACTTGTGCCCGTTTGATGCGGCAGGCTCGATAGATCCGATGACATCCATTCTCCAAGCGGCAAACGGCCACAGAGAGCTTGTTATAGTAAGCTCGTTTGGAGGCACCTTTATCATGTCTGCATGTATCTGACAGCGATAGCACTTTCAAACATACTGCATGCAATCTATTTCCATAGTCATCCAAAAATAACCTGCCCGGAGTATCTCCTTGGCTAAGACAAAACCGTTCATATGTGGACCGCAGGTCTCAGCATGGATTTCTTCTAGCAGTTTAGATGCTTCCTTTGCGTCGACGCACCTTAGTAATCCCAAATCAGGAGTCCTGCTATATAGGATTTCTCCACTGTGAAAGAAATTGTTATATAATCTCCGGAGTGTGCGCTTCAGAGTGGGACTTGCAAGCTCTGGGTATTCTCCTTTTGCCAAGTATTCCTTAATATCGTGAAACCAAGTTTTCCATTTGCCTCTTCTTCGACATGAGCACAGTAAGCTGGTTGGTCATGAATTTTTACCGAAATAGGATCTATTAAATTCTTATTTGGAGGTTGAATCATAGATGATAGGGTTGCCAATGCGTCAGCAAACTTATTCTGGACTCTAGGAACATGCCGGAATTCTATCTTTTTGAATCTCTTCCTCAACTTCTTTACATGATGCAAATACGGGAGTATCTTGGAATTCTTAGTTTCCCATTCTTCTTGGACCTGATGTATAAGGAGGTCTGAATCTCCGATCACTAGCAACTCTTGAATGTTCATGTCAATGGCCAGCTTGAGCCCTAAGATGTAGGCTTCGTACTCGGCCATATTGTTGGTGCACGGGAACCTGAGCTTGGCAGATACCGGATAATGCTGGTCGGTTTCTGATACTAGGACTGCTCTTATGCCAACTCCTTTGAAGTTTGCTGCTCCATCGAAAAACATTCTCCAACCATCATAGGATTCTGCAATATCCTCTCCTATGAAAGATACCTCTTCGTCAGGAAAATATGTCTTTAGAGGCTCGTCTTCTGCGTCCATGGGATTTTCGGTAAGATGATCTGCCAGTGCTTGTCCTTTGATTGCCTTTTAAGTTACGTAAACAATGTCTAATTCACTCAGCAGGATTTGCCACTTGGCTAGTTTGCCAGTGGGCATGGGCTTTTGAAAAATGTACTTCAGCGAATCCATTCTTGATATAAGATAAGTAGTATAGGCACAGAAATAGTGCCTCAGTTCTGAGCTACCCAAGTCAGAGCACAAAAAGTGCGTTTTAACAGAGAATATCGGGCCTTGTACAGGGTGAACTTCTTGCTTAGATAGTAGATGGCCTGCTCCTTTCTCCCTGTTTCATCATGCTACCCCAGAATACAGCCAAATGCTCCATCCAGTACTGCAAGGTAGAGTAATAGAGGTCTTCCTGGCTCGGGCGGGACCAAAACCGGTAGTGTTGACAAGTACTCCTTGATTCTGTCAAAGGCTTTCTGATAGTCATCGGTCCATTTAGCGGTGGCGTCCTTCTTTAACATCTTAAAGATTGGCTCACAAATGACAGTGGACTGAGCTATGAACCCGCTGATGTAGTTAAGTCTCCCCAAGAAACTCATAACCTCTTTCTTGTTCTTTGGTAGTGGAAATTCTTGGATGGCTTTGACCTTTGATGGATCTAGTTCTATTCTTCGGCGACTCACAATAAACCCGAGTAATTTTCCCGTAGGAACCCCGAATGCACATTTAGCGGGATTCAGTTTCAGGTTGTACCTTCTCAGTCTATTGAAGAACTTCCTCAAATCTTCCATGTGGTTAGTGGTTTTCTTGGAGTTGATGATAACATCATCTACATACACTTCGATTTCTTTGTGTATCATGTCATGGAAAATAGTAGTCATGGCCCTCATGTAGGTGGCCCCAGCATTCTTTAACCCAAACGGCATCATCTTGTAACAATTCATCCCCACGACATAATGAATGTCGTTTTCCCAGCACCCTCTTCATCCATCCATATCTGATGATACCCAGCAAAACAATCAACAAATGACTGCAGCTCATGCTTAGCGCAGTTATCGATCAGGATGTGAATGTTTGGCAAGGGGAAGTCATCTTTTGGACTGGCCCGGTTGAGATCCCGGTAGTCGACACAGACTCTAACCTTCCCATTCTTCTTTGGTACTGGCACGATGTTGGCTAACCATGTTGGATAGTCTACTAACCTAAGAACCTTGGCTTTGACTTGCTTGGTGACTTCTTCCTTAATTTTCAAACTCATGTCGGGCTTGAACTTCCTAAGCTTTTGTTTTACTGGTGAGCATGTAGGATCGGTTGGCAGTTTGTGAGCTAAAATAGATGTATTGAGACTGGTCATATCATCATACGACTAGGCGAATATGTCCTCATATTCCCTTAGAAATTATGTGTACTCTTCCATTTCTGATGGTGACAAATGAACACTGATGCGCGTTTCTTTGACATTTTTGGCATCTCCCAGGTTAACTATCTCAGTTTCGTCCATGTTAGACTTAGGTATATTCTCAAAATCCTCAACCTCTTTAACAACCTCTTCTGTTATATCATCTTCTTTTGAGTCTATATTCGTTTGTTGCGTTGTCTCGTTGCATGTCACAATCGTCGGTTCGTCAAGATAAGTAATAGTAATACGGTGTAAATAAAGTAAATGATAAAATGTAATATTATAAGAAACTAAAATGCTTTGATAAACTTCATAATTGTTTTGAACATTTGAACTCCTATTTCGAAATTAAAATATGGAAAGAAAGTCAATTAGCGAAAAATAAAGATAATGCATGGTGTTTTGTTCAGCCTTGTTACCCCGAAGCTTTCCGGGCACTGGTGGTTCTGATGGACCAATTGTTGATGTGTGCTCCTTGGCTCACGGCTTGTATGGAAGGGCCTTCCTCCCCCTCCTCCTCGAAAATGACACAACAGTCCGTATTATTATCTTCTAAAAACAAATTCCTCATCACCGCCAGTGCTTCCTCTTCTTTTGACCCATATATAACATCGGCTGGTTGAAAAGTCTGCTCCAAGCGAGGTATCAGACGTTCTAGTGAGTAGTAGGGACTGTTCCATGGTGGCGACCAGTGGTTGAACTCTTCCCAAGTGTATTCATATCCCAAACTGAAAGTGGAACCGTGCTTCTTTAACTTGATAGGCTTAGCAATTCCCTGGAGATTCTTTCCATGTCCCTTGTCAGGTTCATACCCGCTCCAGTTCAATATGCTTTCGATTTTGTTATCCCACCATTTGTCCTTGTCCACAACGTTGACTCGCTCAATGTGGTGGTAGGTTTCTCTGCCTATCTTTCTTCTTCCTCCGATTGCTGGGATGGTCTGGTGACTGTATATGGGATTGCTACCGTTTCCATGAATAATCACCTCTTGGTGATTCCACTCAAACTTCACCGCCTGATGTAGGGTTGATGTTACAGCCCCAGCGATATGGATCTAGGTCTGTCCCAATAGCAAGTTATAAGATGTTGGGACGTCTATTACTTGAAAGTCGACATCGAACCAAGTAGGTCCCATTTGCAGACATAAACTGATTTCCCCAATAGTGTATCTTTGGGAACCATCGATAGTTTTGACATTGATGGCTCCATCCTTGATCTCATGCAGGCTCTTTCCCAATGTTTTAAGAGTCACCAATGGACAAATATTGAGGCTGGACCCTCCGTCAATCAGCATCCTGGTGATGAAATAATCCTCACATTGCACAGTAATGTGGAATGCCTTGTTGTCGCTTAAACCTTCTGGTGGCAGCTCATCTTCGTGGAAAGTGATTTTGTGACTCTCCAATACTTGCCCTACCATGTTTTCCATTTCTCCTCCATTTATGTTGCTGGATACATATGCCTCGCTCATCACCTTCAATAAGGCATCCTTATATGCGTCAGAGCTTTGTAGCAGAGCTAAGATGGAGATCTGTGATGGTGTTTTGTTCAATTGATCGATGACTGAGTACTCCTTGGCTTGTATCTTTCTCCAGAGGTTGTCGGGCCCAGTTTCAGTGATGGTCGACTGACCGAAGGCTTATTTACTCGACTCAGCTAAATGCTCCGGGGTATAAACCCTGTCAGTTCTTGTTATGACCTTTGCTGCAACTGCTTCTCCGATTTTGGCTTTCCCTTTTCTCCTTGCCTCGGCTGTGTAATCCCAAGGGATGGCCTTCGTATGGAATGGTGTTATGGCTGACATTGCTACCGGAATGGGCACCCTTTCTTTGGAAGGTAACGCAACAACTTCAAATAGCGTAGGTGCCTTTGGGGACCCAAACTTGACCTCAATCGGTCCTGGCATTTTTTCAGAAGAAGGTGCTTCGAACTCAAGTGGTATGGACATGTTCACTTCAGCATCTCTAGAAGGCTAGGTCTGGACTACAATCGGATTAAGTGTGACTATTGGTTTCTTTGGCTCGCCACCTTCAGCGATCAATCCGATCGATCCTTTGGGGTCCTAATCATCTTCTATCTCAATCATGTGAACACCTCCACTCTTATGGTCTGGTAGAGGGTTGTTGCAGACATTCAGAGGAGGCTCATTTGCCACGATGATCTTGTTGTCAATCAAAGCTCGGATTTTATCCTTCAGAGAGCGGCATTTATCAATGGTATGCCCCTTCATGCCGGAATGGTATGCACATGTTTTGTTTGGGTTGGCCCATTAGGAAGGATTTTCTGGGGTTATGGCAGGGATAGGGGTGATATAACCAGTAGCTTTAAGCCTTTCATACAACTGGTCGATTGGTTCGGCAATGGCGGTGTATTGTTTGAGAGGTCAGTGGTCGAAGTTTGGTCGGGGTCTAGGGAAGTTTTAGCGAGGGGGAGGTGATTGTTAGTGGGCTTGTTGGGTGTTGTAGGCTTGGTAGCGTGTGCGGGTTGGGAGTATTTGGGTGAAGTAGGCTGATATGTGGGAAGTGGAGATGATTGGTAAATAGGTGGTAGAGCTTGGTAAGAGGGCGAGAGTACTTGGTAATTTGGGGTAGGCTGATATGTGAGTGGAGGTAATAGGTAGGTTTGGCATTTGATTGGGGATTTTGTTCTCTATGCAATCATCACGATACTCACATCCCTTTTTTTGGACGTGCCACCAGATTGTAGAGCCTCGTTGGTAGCCTGTAATGCTTCAAATTTAGTGACCATTCCACTTTTAATACCTTCCTCGATCCTCTCCCCTAGCTTTATGATGTCGGAAAATTTCTGGCCTTCAATCAGCATCAAACTTTTGTAGTACTGGGTGTCTTAAGCCTGGACAAAAAACCTATTCATTTGTTCTTCTTCTAAAGTCGGCCTGACCTTGGCAGCTTCTGATCTCCAACGAGTAGCATACTCGCGAAATGTCTCCATAGGTTTCTTCTTTAAGTTCTGGATATAGAACACATCTGGCGCATTTTTTGTGTTGAATCTGACCTATCCATTGAATCGGACGCCATACTTACCCACTTCGACCACTTCTTTAGGTCTTGGCTAATGTATCAAGATAGAGCATCCACTTTCAGACTTCTCATAAAGAGTTTTATTCGAATCTTTTCATCCTTTCCTACTCGGGCCAGCTTGTCACAGTATGTCCTCAAATGAACTTTAGGATCCCCGGTGCATCGAACATCTCGAACTTGGGAGGTATATACCCCTCGGGCAGTTCGATATCTAGTTGAATGCAAAGGTCTTCGTAATTCAATCCCTAGATCTCCTTGCTTCCTTCAACACCCTGAACTCGGCTAGTCAGCTTCTTGAGTTCTGTAGCCAGATTCCTGATAAAGGAGTTTTTGTCATCAAACTCAAGTGTGCTTGAGTTTGATGACAAAAACTCCTTTATCAGGAATCTGGCTAGGCGGGCTGAATGGGGTGTGGTATGGTTTTCCACATAAATGGGGGTGTTGTGGTGATGATCATTTGTGGAGTTTAGTGGTTCAGGGATGAGCAGTGGGGTGTTGTTTGAAATGTGGCATGTGTTGCAGTGGTGATGGGGAGCGGGTTGGTTTTGTGGTTTTGGGATGTTTTGTGGTAGTGTGGGATTTTGAGTGTTGGGGAAGTTGACATCTAGGGTAGTGAGGGAAAACCACAAGCTTGCCAAGTTCCGAACTTGGTCCAGTTCTTCCTAAAATTTCAATAACTTCTATTCGAGCTAGGAGGTATTTTCCTTGGAAATCTAAATACTCTGAGGAGCCTCTACCCTTTCAACTGAGTTCTCCTTTCTGCTGTTGCTCAAATCTTCCATTTTCCCCTTGATCTTGTTTCTGATAGGACTTGGAGGAGGAGGAGGTGGAGGGCCCTTAGATCGTGTGGAGTTAGATGACGATGCCAAAGTGCACGAACTAACCTTCGGGAAGGGGAATAAATAAAAGTAAAAACAAACCAAGGTAACAAGTTAGTGAGGATCGTGAGAAAAAAGTGTTGCAATATTTAAACACATAGTGCAAGAATATAAATCGTGTCCTATTTAGGAGCCTCGTTGTGCCCGAGGTAGGCCTAGCGAAGTTGATTTGGAGAACTTATAATGTTAAATGCCTCATTTTATTGATAAAAGTAAGACAAATCCCAAAACGACACTAAAATAGCAAAAAATAAAATGTTAATAATGTACGTTGGCCTTATTACATTTAAAGCAAAGAAAATACTCCTAACTACTTGGTCCCAGAAGGACCTTCCCCAGACTCGACATCTTTAGCTCCATCGAACAGCTTTACCAGCTCACGTAGTCCTAGCAGCAAGTAGGCTCTAGCCAAGCGTCCTCCTTCGTTTCCCTCAGCATTCTAGCATTTTTCAATCCTCTAGATCAACTTCTCTTATAGCTCCATTAAACCCCGCTCCAAATACCCCAGTCGCTTGTTGGCGTTGACAACCATATCTTTCCATTCTTTAATCAGTTTTTGATAGGCTTCTTGAAAGTTCTCGGTGCTCACTTTCGTATTTTTGAATCCTCTTGCACAATTGGTTGTACTTAACCTATACTTCAGCCTTTTCATCGATGATTCTGTGACCTCGAACAAACCCGAGTTGTCCTAACCCACTATGATCGTCTTCCAACCAACTTGGATAGTATGGAGTATAACCAGCATGGTACCTGTCTGGTTCTATGGAATCCTTTCCCAGGATGGTTTTGCAATGCCACATATGTTGAGCTTGACACTTGTATGGACTATCGTCATCCTGAAAGTCGGCCCTGAAGTGACTCATTTTGTCGACCCTTGGTATAACCTATTTTCTTCCTGCCTGCCTCATGACTCGGAGAGGGACATAAGGTTTAGTTCCTCTTAGATCGATGAGTATAAGAAATGGTTCATCCCGAGATCGGACAATGAACTCTTCAGTAGGGAACCATTTGAACATCTATTGCATTTGGTCGTCTTTCAGATTCTCGAACAACTCTACCCACCCTTTAGCATCTTCTATTCGGGCAAACATGTTAGGCATATAGTTCATTCTCCTTGGCTGATGAAAGGAAATATGATCATCCCAGTGTCTGCGCAGAATCTCTTGCCGATATTCACCCATTTGGAGGTGCTCCATGAGCCAGAGTTGGAGCAGTAAGTTACAACCTTCAAAGTGTTTGGCCCCTTGTTGACAATTTTCCAGGGCTCTGTATATCTCCGCAATAATCATAATTACTATGCTAAAGGGCTGCCCGCCAATTCCTTCTGTTAAAGTCTTGGTGACCATGGCCAATCTGGTATGGATCCTAGCCTTCTTCATAAGAAATACTATCATCCCCAAAAAGCAGAACATAAAGACGAAGACTCTTCTGTAGATATGCCCCAATGAGGTGAGGGCGAATTCATCTGGGTAAGTGCGGTAGGACTTGCTATTGTCGTATCTCTCGTATAGATAGTCGAAAGGAATGTAGGAATCCTTTAAGCAGGTCGAGTCTATGTTCTTCTTTAGTCCCATCATTTTGAGAAAACCCCTACCCTTGCGCTGGCATAAGAAAACCCGTAGTCTCCCATGGGATACCAGTAGTCCTCCTATTTCCTCGAGCAGAGGTATTATTTCAAGGTCCCCGAAGTGGAACACAAACCTATCGCCATACCAGAATAGAGTTGCAGCCTCTATGATTTTGTTGTCAGGTTGGATTTCCAGAAGAGAACGCAAATTTCCCAAATATTTGCAGATGAGGGTCTGATCACTATAGTGAAGGTCTTCCCACCAGCTTAGAAACCTTGGGTGGATGTTGGTTACCATGCCGAATCTGGGGAGTTCGTGCCTCATTTTCTGCAAAACAAAGTGTTAGACCATTACCCCCGCCAGACTCGACTATTTAAATATAAATAAATGGCATAAGTAGCATTTAGTTCTCCAAATAAATGCACAGACGTGGTAATGCCCGTTTGGGTTCCAAGGAAACCCAGTGGACTTTGGACAAGGCTATCTTAAAGAGTCATTATGCGGACAGCATAACCGACTTGGCTAGTTTTGATAGTGATGCATGCATAATTGAACAGAGTAAGGTTTCTATGGGGTACTAGACCGGTACCCTTGAGCGGACAACTCAAGAGGGAAAGGCACCAAATCGTCGACTGCACCACTGATTGACTGGTTTTACCGCAAATACGCCTTTGCCAAATTTAGGGGGTGATAATATTAGAAGGGCGCAATCACTCATTATAAGCGTTGCTATGGTATTTTATTTGGCATGAGTGGAATATGATGTTGAATATGAAATTACAAGAATGAAACAAGTTGTCACGTATTTGCACGTTCATAAAGTAATAATTACAATAATTGCTCATAATTATAACAGTATTGAAGGAAAGCGGTAAAAGAGAGCATTAAAGAAAAGAAACAAAGAGCCAAGTCAGTTTCGTATTAGAAAAGAGATAAAGACATTAAAAAAGGCAATAAAGAAGCAGTAAAGTCACAAGTAACATGAAATGGTAAAAGCCTAAAGAATATCCCCGCAGAGTTGTCATACTGTCGATGCGCCCTTTATTCTAAGGCGAAATCGGGTTTATGACATTTGGGAGGAAAACTCGTTCCATTTTTGGAATTGGTTTTTGAATTGAAGAGTCGCCACCTAATGATTAAAGTGCATTAGGACACTAAGAAGGGTTTGAGTAGAAGAACCAGAGTTTGGGTAAGGGCTAGAAATTATCTCAGGGGGTAGGTGTTAGGCACCTCCCAAGATCCACTAGTGTGGTTCCCGACCATGATATAATTATGATTTTATTTAACAAGTAAACAAATAAGGGTTCAAATGGAGGGAGTTTTCACATAATATTGCAAGTAAATTGAAATTTGAGGAGAAGTAAAGAGGGCAGAAATTTTAAGAAAAGATTTAAACAATAAATGAAAATAAGTAAAAGGGAATGGGGTCCTAGGTTTATAATCAATATGGATCACATCAATGCAATACCCGGCAATCACTCCTCAGAAAAGGGGTTGCACTGGTATTAGCGCACCGGTCATCATGTCCATATCTACCCTTCCCACCCGTTAAGGTATTAAAACGCGGAATAGTATCGTTACTTATTGCCTGCTATTACCCGTCTCAATCCTATCAGTCCCGGAGGCATTTGGGACTACTAATCCTAAAAGGGGGAAGGAATTGGGGGCATTTTTAGAGTTTAAAAGGATAAAAGTCTAAGGCGACAAACAAAACACATGATGCAGTTAGGGGAAACACATAGCAGATTAAAGGCTCAAACAAGCCTCCTCACTTAAAGAAGCAAATTATCTAGCATGACTTTAAATACTAGTTATAGTCTGAATTAAATTTAAAGCATTAGGACAGGTTGCTTTATCACATATTTCTCAAATGAGAAGTCCGAATTAGGCCTTTTCTAGTGGTAGTTTATCAGGGACTGATATAATTGATTAATTACCTATTGGTTTGCCTAGATGAGGACTATAAGCAGGATATCTAACAATACAGAAGGTGTACTAATTTTAAAGAAAGGTTACTGGTTTTATAAACAAAAGCTCTGCAGATTTTAAATGACCTTGTTACTGATTTTAAAACCATAGATGAAATAGACGAAGCTGATTCAACTGATTACATCCTATAAGCATGATTTCTAAGCGTTGTTGGTTTTAAGACGACTACATAAGTGCAGGAGTCCTATAGGCATTGTATCTATAATGAAGTTGATTATTATTAAACCTATGATTATTTGCCTAATGAAAGACATATATGCATAGGTGTTGAAACAAAACTACAAGCATGATTTCTATATGCAGAAACTTATAGGTATGGTTTCTAGTAATGAAACAATCTTATAGGTAGGATTTATAATGCAGTAATGAAACAGTCTTATAGCCAGGATTTCTACGTGTAGTGCATAACTTATAGGCAGTATTTCTAAATGCGTAAGTGCAGAAACTTATTCATGATTTCTATATGCAGAAAATTATAGGCAGGAGTGCTATATGTTATGCATGAATGCAGAATTTGTAAATAGTAATCCCTATGAGCATGTTGTCTACCTATATGCATACATAAATGACCCTCCCTTTTTCACTAGAACCTTATAGTTATTACAAATTGTTACAGACCTGAATGAATCAAGAAAGATAAAAAAATTGCATCAGAAATTCAAACTGCAACCAAACAGCCTAATGAGATTATAGTGCAGTGTGGAAGGGCCAACCCTCAAATGTCCAAGTTTAGAGGGAACTCAAGGTCCCGAAGCAAGGCTCATAGGAGGGGGGCAGAACTTAGAGTCTAAGAGTAAGTGTAAGTGCATAAGGGGAATTAGGGAGGCCAGGGCAGGCTAGAGGTCATGCCCAGCAATCAGGAAGGCTAGCACACCCCTGACCAGCCTATTAGCCCAAATCCTAGGAGTTAGGATCCATTTAAGGTCAATTTCAGACCTGAGCAGTAATTTGAATACTGCCAGGCCAAAACCTTAACTCAGAAACATAGAGGGGAATAGGGGGTAGGGATTCACAATAGAAACAAATGCAAGGAAAGAACATACATAGTTTAATCACTAAACATGAACAACAAAGTAAACAAGAATGCTGAAACTATAAAGTAAACACATAGAAGTGAGGTAGAAAAATTAAATCAGACATACTAGTTTTAGGGAAAATAGGTAAAAAATAGTAGTCTTGAAAAGCCAATTTGTAAGCAAATAGTTCCAAAAGATATCAGAAAAGTAGAGTATTGAGAGAGTATTGAACTCAAAGTAGTATTGTAAGTTTAAAGTAAAAAGTTCGAGGTATTGAACTCGAAGTGTCTTTTAAAAGTGCAGGAGGGTAGTCCCTTTTATAGCGTAGAGAAGCAAGTAAGAAAGGTAAGAAAATAGTTTGCAATCAATCACATAGAATTTCCCTTTAGTTAAGGGATATGATTTCAAACGGGTAGAATACAATTAAGGAAAGAAATTTGATTAAAATCTTTTCAAAGTAGCATAAGAAGGGTAAATACACAGAAGTTAATTAAAGAAAAAGTTCAATGGTACACGACTTGGAAAAAATAAGGAAAGGAAATCAATCAAACAGCCAAGGAAATCAAAATTACAAGCCTAATTCGAATGAACCAAGTCAGAAAAGGTAAAGGAGGTTCAATTAGGGAAAATCAGTAATAATCAGTCAGGCCTTATTAAAAAGGATTTTGGAATCAATCAATTAGTTGGTAAAACCTTTTGAAAGCAGAGTCCTTATATATAAAACACACAAATATGTGAATTAAGAAGGGATTGTCAAGTTATTTAGAAGAGAGTTTAATCAAAGAAAGGTTCAGAATCATAAGCAAGAAGAGGTACAAGTCCAATTTGTAGACTCACAATGAGTATGAGAGTCCTGGGTCCCAAAGTGGAACCTTAATTCAAACACAAAAAATCAAAATCGCCAAAGGAAACCCTAAATTGGGGTTTCAAGGTGAATTATACAATAGAGATGAGAAGGCAAGCCACTCGATAGAGGTTCAAAAGTCTTTTCCAAAGACTTATGAGAAATAAACAGACACGATACACAGTTAAGAGCATGGAGAACACGTTTTTGAGAAAAAAACCCAGAACTTAAACAAGTTCAGAAGAGAAAGTGAAACGAACTTAGGCAAAAACAGATGAGTCATGCTTAGTAAGAACACAAACATAGTCCAGTAAAGCAAACAACCTCAAAGAACTCACATTAAACACATATAGTAGAGGGGTAAGGAAAACATAACACAGATTATCATGTAAGTAAAAAAATAACATGTATAGTAGAAAAGAAAGTAGAAGAACAGTATATGCATAGTAAAAGAAGTCATACGAGCATAACACAGACAAACACACATAAAGAAAGAACAAAAAGAATCAGAAAGATGCCTTTGAAAATCCTTTCAGAAACCCTAAATTGAAATCAAACGATTTTAAAAAAAGAATTTGGGGAAAACCTTTAAAAATTTCAATAGAACATAGACGCTTTCCAGATCTAAGAAAATAAGCAAGTAAAGAACCTCGACAGCTTAAGGTTTCAGAGAAAACCCTAGAAATAAGAAAGGTCTTGAGGAAAGTCATATCCTGAGTCGAAAAGGTTCATAGTGCTTGAATATGCCGGAGTAATGGAAAGAGAGGTCGTGGAACCAAAAGATCTGAGAATATCTGAAGAGGGCCATCGAAGTCGGGCCTCAAATCATCGAACAAACAAGGTTGAGTGGTGGCTAAGGGTAAGTGTGGACCATCCATGGCCTGAGAGGCCATGGATTCCGGTGAAAATACGGTGAAGGAAGGTGGGAGGAGGCTAGGGTTTCGAAGAGTTGATGAGAGGATTTGAGAGAGTTTGCTATTCCAAGGCGGCTAGTCAGGTGAGAATGAGAGGGATTAGGGTAGGCCGTTTGGTTTAATTATGGAAGGGTGAGTTTTGGCCGTTGATCTTGAGTGATCAACGGTCCAGATTTAAGTGGGTAGGTAGGGAACGGGTTGGGTCGTGGGTTGGGTCCAAATTGAAACTAGGCCGGTTTAATTGGGTAAAATTGAGTCAATTTAGGGGCCAAAATTGAAATGAAATGGGGCTGTAATTGAAATAGAAATGGGGCTCAATATCAACAGCCAATTTTCTCTTTTTATTTATAAAAAATAGTAAATATGATTTTAAAAGCAAATTAAAAATATTGAAATAATTAATAGTGTATAGATATTAATTTAAAAATACTGGACCCAATTTTACAATTATAAAATGCTATTAATCTTAGAGTAGGCTACAATTGCAATTATATGCAATTTGGTGTTTTAAATACCAAATAAATTTGTAAAAATATACAAAAAAACACCTTAGCTATATTTTGGTGAAAATATGTGAATAAAATAGGCCATTCACCAAACTTATATTCTTTGGGAATAATTATTGGATTTTATACTGCTAAAATAGATAATAAATTAATTTTGAAAATCTTTAAAAATTATGTAAAATACCAAAACACTTGGGAATGCTTATATATGAATGTACATGCTATTTTGAAAGTATTTTATATGCGGAAATACATAGGAAAAAATTGGGCATCAACAGTGACTGCGCTAGAGGCTGCGCATATGGCCAAGTGTTTTGTCTGGACGCACTAGTCCTGCCTAACTGACGCGTTTTTTCCCTTTAACTTAAAAATAGTTTTGTTTATTTTTTTATTTTTTATGTTAATTTCTTTTTCCCTATTCTATTCTCCCCCCTCCCCCCATCTAATTAATCCCCCCTCGTCAACCCAATTCCCCCAATGTTAAAACAAAACAAAAGAACCCTAACCCCCTTCTTCTTCTAAATTCCATCTTCTTCAACTCCCATCTTCTTCAAATACCCAACCCACCTTCCCCAAGTTTCAAGTCACGTTCTCCTATACTCTTCTTCACTTCTCCTCACATTCTCTCACTACAGGTATGATTTCTTTATGCCATTTTTTTCTTTTCAGAATTTTCGTTTTATTTTTATATGTATGTAGTTGTTTTTTTTCTTTTCTTTTCTTAGCAGAAATTTGTAGCATATGTTGTAGTGATTGTGGGTGGTAAGATTGGTGGAGTTGTAGCTTGAATTAGTCGGTGACTTTGGGGACATTGTGGTGGTATTGAGGTTGTAACATGTTTGAAATGGGGTGTGAGTATATAATGCCCACAAGGTATTTGTGTAAATGCCTCAGTGAATGTAATTGTGTTATTGTTACCAATTGTGCGTGTGAAGTCTGAGTAACCGCATTGATTCACAATGTTATTTTGGGTTGTTCTAATGTTATTCCATTTATCCATGTACTGTGGCTCCATCTAGGAAACGTCGCACCATAGGTGCCTCTTCTAGCAGTCAAGCTGGATCGTCCAGGTCACGCGGGTTAGCTCCTGCTCGTCCCTTTGATAGTATCAGGTTTGTATCTGCCAAGGCTCAGGACTGCTTTGCAGATAAGGCCCCAAAACGGGGCATTGATATAGGATCGGTCAGATGGGCTGACCTCACATGTATATTGAGCTGGTAAGGCGGGGGTTACAAAATTTTATTGACGAGCCAGGCGAGGGGAATGTGATGGTTGTCCGAGAGTTTTATGCCAATGTGAAAGAGCATGTGAATGGCATAGTTACTGTGAGCATAAAAGCGGTAGATTCCTCCGTTGAGGCTATACGGACGATATACCAACTTCCCCTTCCTATGGATCCTTATGATGACTATTATGAGTGGTATGGCAGATCACAGACGCAGTAGGTGAGGTTCTTTGAAATAATTTATGTACCCGAAAAGGAGATTATCTAGATGAAGTATGGTCGGAAGTTTCACTCTTCGATGCTTACCTTTGAAGGGAAATGCTGGTTGTATATTATCAACAACCACATTTCCCGTCTTCCAACACTACAGAGGTGAATGGTCCTCAAGCGACTCTAATTTGGTGCTTTGTTAATGGCCACAACTTTGACGGGGCCAAAGTGATTCATAAGGAGATTTTCACCTGTTGTCCGATCAAAAGGTATGGGTTCTTCTTCCCTTTATTGGTTACCAAACTTTGCCGGGCAGCTCAAGTGCCAGGAAATCTGGATGTAGATGGGAGAGTGCCAAGAGACCTTAGGTTCCGAGCTGACAAGGTCACTACTGGTAAGGAGCCAGTGGCAGCAAGTGGTGATGCTAGTGGTGATTCTGATGACTCTAAGGATGCAGAGACTGAGCAGGAGGATGTGGGGGTCGAGCCGTAGGCCCATAAGCAAATTTCAGTAACTGAAGCACCATCTGGGACTGCAGCACGATCTGGAGCTGCTCGGGTTACCCGGTTCACAGTGCTGGAGTAGGAGGTGGCTGGATTGCGTTCCTCAATCACTAACTTGGGTACACGTGTTGACGCGTTGGCTACCCAGCAGGTGAAATCGGAGAATAAAATCTTGGGCTGGCTAAGAGCTCTAGGTCATGCTTGCAATTTGAACCCAAACACGGTCTCCAATCAAGAGTGATATTTTATGGAAGTTCCTTTACCTCACTGTTCTTTATTTTGTATGCCATAGGGACATGGTTTCCTTTTAAATGTGGGATAGGGGATACTTCAGTATATGTATGTATATGTAACAATTTGACTGTTTAATGTTTCTTCGTTTCCTCTTGATTTTTTTTGGTGTTTTGCGCTATAGTTACATTAGGTAAGCTTAAGGTAGGTAAGTTGACTTGTCCCGATGATAGATCTTTTTTTATGGGGTTCTTGAGGGTCTAAGTCGACGTAAAAATATAAAAAAATAGAAATATGGGGACTCTTCTTGATGACGGATCTTTTAGACAGTTTTCTTGAGGGAAGTAAGTCTAAAAAAAATACCAAAAAGATTTTTTTTAGTTTTAGATAGTGTAGTAACTCCCCCTTGGTTTTTCTTTGGGCCACGATTCTTTTCCAAGGGTTTATCTTGAACCGGGTGTAGTTAGTTTTTGTTTATTTTGTTTTTAGTTTTTAGTTAGTATTGATGGGCTACGAGCTGAAATAGAAAGAGAAAACCTTGGCATTGATACACCTGAACACAGTAGACGCTAGAGTGTAACGCTTAGTCTCAGTGGTTGATTCTTGCTAAAGTGCCTTAAATTGTATGTTTGTAACTTACTTGAATACTCAAACGACAGTGTCTTGATAGCACAATCTGGAGTGAGTCATGTGTCATGAGTGTGTGAATTGTACTATATTCTATGTTTTATATTTGATGCCTAGAACTTGCCTCGTGTGTTTGCAAAGCGATATAGGCATTTCTTTGTTAAGTCAGATATATAAAGTAGACCCACCTAAATGCAATATATCGTAGTCAACCCCGTTGAGCCTATAAGCTTGTTTCTTTGGCAACCACGTTGTGAACTTTACCCAATTGTTTGAATGGCCATCTGTTTGAACCCCTTTACATCCCATAAGCACTTGAATGGTATTGAAATAAGAAAAAGCTAAAGTGTGGGGTGGTGGTTTGTTTTTTCAGTGGAACCGATGAAATAGAGGAAAGGTGCAGTTTTTGGAAAAGTAAAAGAATAAGCACCACTTAAAAAAAGAGAGAATGGGTAAATGTAGTAGTTGATAAGTGGTGATTTGATACAATTGTACCTAATGGAGTGGGGTGTTGTAAATATAAATGCAGGGAATGTCTGGTTGACATAAGTATAATTTTGAAGGTTAATGTGATTGTATTAAAAGTGCTTAGGGAGGTTAGTCACTATATTTAAATATATCCTACCCGTCCCTTAGCCTACATTACAACCAAATGAAGTCTTAATTGATTTTAGACTGAATGGGCTCGATTAGTAAAGTAGTACACTACGGGCAGGCCTATGGTACGTCTTTATGGAATGTGAATGTTCTTTTTGAAAGTGAGAGAATTTTATCTAAGTTCCTAATTGTTCTTAATATTAACATTTGTGGGACTACTCTCTTGTTTGATGTGATGCCTTATGATTCACGAAGGAAAGGTAACTCTTGACTTTTATATAGAGTAATTTGAGTAAGTAAGAATATTGCACGACACGTGAGAGTCGACTTTTAAGGAAAATATTGTTCACTACTAGGCATAACTTTGGTGATTTGTGCTTGGTGTGATACGTTAGGGGAGAAGGCTTAGTGAAGGAACCTTTATAGAGTGTGGTGGATTGCTCGAGGTCTAGCAATGATTTAAGTATGGGGTGTTGATAATATGCTAGATTCATGTAATTTTTCGACTGTTTATGCCCCATCTTGACTATGTTTAACTGTTATAGGATAGTTAGATGATGATAAATGGCTCTAATTATGAATTTCATGTTTGCAGGAGGGAGTTGCATGTATGAGGACTTAGAACTATAATTAGAGCTAAATTGAAGCAAGGGAAGCCCCTTGGAGCTGAGTACGTTGGAGGAAGAGAGAAAGAAGGGCTGAAATGATGACCCAGACTAGCGCGACCGCGCTAGCCTAGGAGTTCGAGGCAGAATGTTATGCCATATGCGCGGTCAATAGCGGGCCCATTAGCATGAACGCGCTAGCCCATTTTCAAAAAATAAAATTCAGGGGTAAACTTGTAAGTTTGGGGGTAATTTCACTTAACCTAAAAAGGTCCAACTCGCCCAAAGTAACATTATCATGGTTTTTAAAACTTAGTTGAAGGCAAGGAGAGGAAAAAGGCAAGGAGAGGAAAAAGGCAAGGAGGATAATTCAACATCTAGTTCTTCCTTTCTTCCTTTTGTATTTTACCATTTGTGATGAATTTGGCTTTTGTTATGACAAACACTAGTATGAGTAGCTACATATTTAGTCTAAAATTTTGATGAACCCTATTGAAGGATGAACTTCTTGTTATGTTAATATAGTTTGCCCAGTTTAATCTCTATTTATTCAACTACATTCTTGTTGTAGTTAATTGATAGGATCCTCAAGTAGCTGTACCTATTTAGTATGTATTACTTGGGAGAGAGTACATATTTAGGTAATTGTTGAACAACACCACTCTCAGAGTATATAAGGGATCAATAACTGAGGGTCTAAAGGCGGAATTAGGGATACTGAAGCCTTGGGTGCGATCTAATTTGAGCTGTATTAAAAGCCAGCTAGCATAACTCGGGATAGTGCATCTAGTAAATTATCGTGATTACTTAAGAGAGATTTACAGTAATAAGATTGCTCATGATCGATAGAGATGATTAGGCAAATCATGTGAAACATAATCGGAAGGGATTCCATCAATAGAAAAAATCACAACCTTAGATCCTTGTCTTAATTGTTTACAACTTAATCATAGTTAGTCTTTAGTTACCTAACTGCAGCCAGTTATAGTTAGTAGAAATATCCTCAATTGTTATTCAAAAATCTTAGGAAGTTGATTACTTAGAATTTAGTCAGTTTAACAAGAGTAATTGATAGGTTAATTCCTTGTGGATTCAACTCTGGCTAAATACTATGATTATATTTGCAACGCCTGCTTCGTCCTTTTTATAAGGCATAATTGGGCGTGATCAAACTTGAACTTATAGCATGTAGAGAAATCATTAGCCTTTGATCCACGTGCTCTCTGCTAGCTTCTTATTCTCACTTCTTATGTCTTCTAGATTTACAAAACCTTTATTTATAGTTGTAGGAAGTGGTGGCTTCGCGATTTGATTGGTCTGTCTGAACTAACCAATATCATCTAGATACTTGCCATAACTCTATTGGTTGTTGATTTGATTTGGTATGCTACCCTTTCTTGACACATGGCATGATTTTACTGACTCATTTATTGGGCTTGGATTGCCAGATCACTTGACACGTAACATGATTTTCTTAGCTCATTCTTTTTACTTTGATTGCTGCATCACTTAACACGTGGCATGAGTCTAGATGATCTCGCCCAACTATGCCCTCTAAAAAGGACTCTATGGACGTTGCAAATATAACCCGAGTATTACGCCCAGGGTCGAATCCATAGAGATTTAACCTATCAATCACTATCTTTAGACCCACTAAACTCATCAGAACCAGTTTCCCAAATATTTGAATCTCAGTTGAATCTTGCAAGTAAACTAAATAGTTGTAAAATAAACTACTAAGGTTGTAAACAATAATGAGAAGAATCTAAGGCAATGATTTCCCCTATTGATGGAATCCCTTCTGTTTATGCTTATACGAATTTACCAACACATCTCTATCAATCATGAACGCTCATCTTACCGTAAAATCTCTCCCGAGTAATCACAGTAATATACTAATTGCACTCTCCCGAGATACACTTACTTTATTTAGCACAATTCACTTTAGATTACACATAAGGCTTCGTTATCCCTAATTTCGCCTTTAAACCCGCAATTATAGATTCCTCTTATAATTTAGGATTGGTGTTATTCAACAATAACCTAAATATGCACTCTTTTCCAAGTTATGCACACTAAATAGGCACAACTAATTGAGGATCCTGTTAATTAACTACAACAAACACAAAGTTGAACAAATAGAAATTGAAACTAGCAATTTAGATTCACATAAACACGAAGTTCATCCCCTCAATAGGTTCCATCAAAACCTTAGACAAAGGATTTAGCTACTCATGGCTATGGGAAAACAAACTAAGATATTTTATCATAACTAACAATAAAAATCAAAGAAAGAAGAAATATGTTTTGGGTATTCTCTCACATTAGTTTTCCTTGCCAAGATACTCTAACAAAATCAATACATGCCTCTCTTGGGCGAAGTCTAGTGTTTAAAATAGGGTTTAGGTCTAAAAATCCCATGTTTTATACTTTAGTCCTTTAAGTTTATCGTGCCTGCCGCGGTCGTGGTGAACCGCGGCCAAATTTAATCTGCAGCTCTCTTCCACCGCGGTTCTGCCGCGGTCACGGTGGAACCTCGACCAAACCTTTTCTCTGAATCTTCAGGTCTGGCAGGCGTGGTTTACTTGGGAAATTTCACATTTGGCCTCTTTTTCTTCATTTTTTTACTCCAAAAGTACTTCCTAGCCTTCCTTGGATATATATCACCTGCAAATCATGAAAAGCACTAATAAGAGCATTTTGTTATCACTTTTATCATCAAAAATACACAAGAAGGTGGTTATTTAAGGCCTGATTATAGTTAAATTCACCTATTATCAACACCCCACACTTAAACCTT
>MU753500.1:16287-52292 GCA_026770625.1 Nicotiana glauca
GGGGGGGGGGGGGGGGGTATAGACAAATCCTGATTTCCCTTCTGCGATGAAGGTTTCTGATCCTTGCAAATTTTATTACGAACTTTTCGAGGGGACAACTCGCCTTAGTTTGAGCGAGGTCGAATTGTAAGAACTTTGATGGCGAAGGCACTTAGCCTGAGTCCCAGTTCGAGCGAGGTCGAACTGTATCAACTTTGATGGTGAAGGCATTTAGATTGAGTCCTTGTTCGGGCAAGGTCGAACTGTAACAACTTTGATAGTGAAGGCACTTAGCTTGAGTCCCAATTCGGGCGAGGTCGAACTGTAACAACTTTGATGGCGAAGGCACTTAGCCTGAGTCCCAGTTCGAGCGAGGTCAAACTGTAACAACTTTGATGCGAAGGCACTTAGCCTGAAACCCAGTTCAAGCGAGGTCGAACTGTAACAACTTTGATGGCGAATGCACTTAGCCTGACTCCCAGTTCGAGCGAGGTCGAACTATAACAACTTTGATAGCGAAGGCACTTAGCCTGAGTCCCAGTTCTGGCGAGGTCGAACTGTAACAACTTTAATGGCGAAGGCACTTAGCCTGAGTCCCAGTTCGGGCGAGGTCGAACTGTAACAACTTTGATGGCAAAGGCACTTAGCCTGAGTCCCAATTCGAGAGAGGTCGAACTGTAACAACTTTGATGACGAATGCTCCCAGTTCGAGCGAGGTCGAACGATAACACCTTTGATAGCGCAGGCACTTAGCCTGATTCCCAGTTCGAGCAAGGTCAAACGGTAACACCTTTGATGGCGAAGACACTTAGCCTGAGTCCCAGTTCGAGCGAGGTCGAACTGTATCAACTTTGATGGCGAAGGCACTTATCCTGAGTCCCAGTTCGGGCGAGGTCGAACTGTAACAACTTTGATGGTGAAGGCACTTAGCTTGAGTCCCAATTTGGGCGAGGTCGAACTGTAACAACTTTGATGGTGAAGGCACTTAGCCTGAGTCCCAGTTCGAGCGAGGTCGATTTATAACAACTTTGATGGCGAAGGAACTTAGCCTGAGTCCTAGTTCAAGTGAGGTCGAACTGTAACAACTTTGATGGCGAATGCAGTTAGCCTGAGTCCAGTTCGAACGAGGTTGAACTGTAACAACTTTGATGGCAAAGGCACTTAGCCTGAGTCCCAGTTCGGGCGAGGTCGAACTGTAACAACTTTGATGGCGAAGACACTTAGCCTGAGTCCCAGTTCGAGCAAGGTCACACTGTAACAACTTTGATGGCGAATGCAGTTAGACTGAGTCCAGATCGAGCGAGGTCGAACTGTAACAACTTTGACGGCGAAGGCACTTAGACTGAGTCCCAGTTCGGGCGAGGTCGAACTGTACCAACTTTGATGGCGAAGACACTTAGCCTGAGTCCCAGTTCGAGCAAGGTCGAACTGTAACAACTTTGACGCCGAAGGCACTTAGCTTGAGTCCCAGTACAAGCGAGGTCCAACTGTAACAATTTTGATGGCGAATGCACTTAGCTTGAGTCCCAGTTCAAGCGAGGTCGAACGGTAACACCTTTGATGGCTCAGGCACTTAGCCTGAGTCCCAGTTTGAGCGAGGTCGAACTATAACAACTTTGATGGCGAAGGCACTTAGCCTGAGTCCCAGTTCGAGCGAGGTCGAATAGTAACACCTTTGATGGCGAAGGTACTTATCCTGAGTCTTAGTTCGAGCGAGGTCAAACTGTAACAACTTTGATGGCGAAGACACTTAGCCTGAGTCCCAGTTCAAGCGAGGTCGAACGGTAACACCTTTGATGATGAATGCACTTAGCCTGAGTCCCAGTTCGGGCGAGGTCGAACTATAACAATTTTGATGGCGAAGGCATTTAGCCTGAGTCCTAGATCGAGCGAGGTCGAATGGTAACACCTTTGATGGCGAAGACACTTAGCCCGAGTCCCGGTTTGAGCGAGGTCGAATTGTAACAACTTTGATGGCGAAGACACTTAGCCTGGTGGATGAGGGGGTGCCCAAACAGTTAGGCTTCTTCATCTTTTCCCTTTTTTTTTAAACGTGTCTCCATTGATTCTGGTTTGAGTTGAGTTTTCTTCTTGGCATTTCTTTTGCTTCAATCCAGGAAGAACTAAGTATTTTCACCAGAAAATCCCCACAGACGGCGCTAAATTATTTGACTCAAAAGTTGTTGAACACTTTTTTATCAAATCAATCAATGTAAATGAAGGGGTAAATCATAGTCAATCATAATTAATACCGGATCAAAAGACAGAATTATAAAATAGAAATTAAACAGGGATAATATAAGGGAGATTTTATTGATCATCGAAATTTATCCCGCCTCCCCTTGGGGAGTTTCAGGACATTACAATCAAGTTGTCTCTTTCACGAATTGTCGAAGGTGAAAGATCTCTTTCCCCTTTTTCCCTAGGCTCCGTGAGCTTTTCGTGGAGTTTTCATCTCCTTTATTGTTCTTGTACTGGTGGATGATGAAGAGAAAAATGGAGAAATCCCCTTACTTTGGCTCTCCTGCCCTCTATTTATAGTCGGAGATTTCTCGTGCTCACCGCACCTTATCTCGACCGGGTCGGGGGAAGGGGGTGATTTCTCCTCATAGAGGTGCTCCGACCTCGACGCTTATCTTGTAATTAGCAATGATCAGACGCAGTCAAGTTTGTTAGCTACCACCACAGGATAGCTGGGACGACGTCATCACCGTCGTGGTCGTGTGGTCAGATTCTGACCAATACAATAATACTAAAAACAAGCAAGTAATGTATAAATATTATTATCAAGATTCTATAAAGATTTGTCAAATAAATCTATTTAATTTTTTTTAATCTCATTAAAGATTTTGCAATGAGGAGGTTGTCTCTATAGCTAAAACAAAATAATAATAATATAGCGTACAATCTAAAAATAACTAATAATGAGTTAATATTTTACGATAAATAACTTAGAAACGTTAAAAATACATCGAGAGTTGTCATTTATTGGAATAACAACACAACAACATATCCAGTATTATTTCACATCGTGGGGTCTGAGGAGGATATTATGTATGCAGACTTTATCCCTATCTTTGTGAAGGTAGATAGGCTATTTCCAATAGACCATCAGTTCAGTCTTTTCATTTATTGGAATAAATGAAAAAAATAACTGATAAATTCTTTTAAAATTTATCTTCTACTATCTCATCCTTATTGTTTCAAGTTTATATTTTTATCAATTTAAATGTAATTAATTTTTCTCTGTTGTCTAATTGTTTTGAGCGTCAATCATCTCCTTTATGAGAATAGATTTATACAACCTTAAGGGGTCTTTTGGTTCGCAAAAAGTTATATTGGGATTATACTACGAAAATTATAATAAGAATGATTAAATAATAACAAAAATATTTATTAGACATACTTTCAATTGATAAATAATTGGTTCATTCAATTAGAAATAGAATATATATGGAGTTTAATATAAACAGCGTGTTCGATTTTTTCATATATAAACTTGAATAAAATTTTATTTTCAACTTTAACCTTAGTCTTCTTAAGGTTTTCGGAATAAGCGCTTTGGAGAAGGATATTTTGATCATTTGATTATTTTATCATAGGATAGTTAATTCCCAAATTATTATCCCGCATTTAATGTAGAATAAAAAAATAGCTAAATTAAGATTGTGGTATAACTATTGTCGCAATTTCTTATACCGGGATATCTAATCAAACATAAAATTGAATAATATCACATTTTTTTCGAATTTAAAATTTCTTAGTTATTTTTTCTATTGTTGATTGTAATTTTCAAAATATTATCCATAAAATCAATGAAGATAATACTTAATAATTTATTTTAATAATGAGTGTAATTTTTAAATATTATACCAAAAATAATGAAGAAAGAGTGTTATTTGAATATGAAGAGAATTCAAATATTATATGAAAGTGTATTATCTATTATTATTTATACAACTTGCATGCTAGAAAAAAACTATAAAACCAAAATATGTGTACTTCATTTCAAAGTACAGCATTATCGTGGGGAACCGAAAATTTTCATCATCCAAGACAATTTTAATGATGCAATGTAGTCCGATTGTTTTACTTTGGGCCGTATCCAACCCTAACATCAAATTTCATACTAAAATGGTATAATATTAAATTTATTTTAACCATTACATTATTTTTTATACAAAATCTTCTCTCTTTCTATATTATATTATTATCTACTATTTACTTTTTATTTTTTATTTCCTTCAAATTAATACTATCTTTTTTTTCCATATTCATTATATATGATTCACATTCACCACTTATATAATCATTTATTACAAAATTATTTTAAAGGATAAATCAACTAAAAGTGAAATCATTGATATCTTACATTCACTTTTCAATTTTAGCAACATTAGATATCACATTTTTTATTTTTAAATAATAGTTATATTTCTTTTTATACAATTATAATAATAATAAAATTAACTTATGATTTTATATAAATATAATATATACAAAAATTAATATATCAAAAAATAAGATATAAAATTAAAATTATAAAGATCTTAATATAAAAATTAATTATATACACAATATATGATAAATTAAACGTTCAAAAAATAAAAAGATTGAATATAATATTAATAAACCAAATTTAGAGTGATGAATAGTGTTACACCAAATTTATTACAACACTATTCATGTTCTATAATAGTGCAAGAATTAGTGTTGCATTGAAGCAAAAAAATACCATTTCTTGCACCGAATTTGGAATTGGTGCAAGAAATGGTGCAGCCTTGGAGATGGTGTTATTAGAGAATCTTTAACATGTTTTCCTATTCCTGAAGTATTCTTATTAAATCCCAAATTTTAGGACTTGATGCATACAAAGAATGATTTAATAAATAAAAATTTAATAATAGTTAAACTTCTAAATATTAAGAAAATAATTTAAATTACTCTTTATCCAATGTATGATATATTTTTAAAGGGTAAATAAGGTGAACGAAAATTTGGTAAGACTTTCGTGCTTTTAATAAAATATAGATATAAATATAAATAGACATATATAGATTACGCGATGCATTTAATTAATTTCAAATTCTAATCGGTCAGTACAATGGTTGACATTTCATCCTTTTAAGTATGAAGCTCCTCACCATTTGCAAGTTCGACTTTCATGATGGACTCAATTTTTAATATTTGTCAATGCGATACATTTTCTATCACAAGATTTTTTTTCTCTTAAAAATTAACCTTTCATATAATAAGTTATTAGAATTTAATACGAAGCAAGTTCTATTGATTTTCTTTTAACTACTCTATTATGCAAAAGCCAAAGCTACTATTGCACAATATTGCACAAGTACCAATTCTGTTGATTTTCTTTTAACTAATTTGTTATTCTAGTATGCAAAAGCCAAAGCTATTATTGCACAATATTGCACAAGTATCAATGGATGTGGTAAGGTGATAATCCGAGGCGAATTTAGAATTTGTAAGGGGAGAAATATACGAGCAAAGTGCTCGACCAGCATTTTTATCGGACTTTTTAATTTTAAGGGTTCCAAACAAAATATATGACTGTTTTCAAAAGTATATAATTTATATATTCAAAAAAATTGCCGAAGTTTACAGGATTCGATGATCCCTTTTCTACATGCCTAGGTCTGCTATGGAGGTAACTTGGGCGGGTGCTATAATATTACCTACGGATTCGGAACCCAGTAGCTTTTACTTGAATTTTATATTTGTATTAAGAAATTCATTACATATACGTAAAAAAAATTGATTATGAATCCATTAATTAAATTAAGGTATGATAAGTTGTATCCATTAATGAATTCATTACCGAAATACTGTTATACATAGGTCTGACTTTACATCTATATTTACTACAAGGGCCCCTTAAATACTTGTACATTTTTATTTTATTTTTAAAGTGGTGCCCCGTGATATTCAACTGATCCGAAGCTACTCCATTGATTTGAGGGCTCTTGGCTCCTGCTCCCTAACATTCATTTGTCACTTTAATCAAAACTTCTTTTCTATTTTTAAATAATTTCTAAGTACGGAGTAAATTTATTTATTTTTATTTAGAAAATTAAAGTACTCCATTTTCGTTGTTAAAGCATTAGCACCAGTAACGCGGTTGCAGATCAATTGCTTTATGAAAGCAAAAGTTTTGAACTAACTGCCCTTTGACTACGTCCTAAAATGAACATAAGACCACATACTTTTTATTACTCGCACTTTCCTCCCCCGAACCTTCCTCAACTCGCATTGCCACGGTCCTACTTTTGAAATTAAGCTGTAGACAATTACTTTATTCAATTACATGATGTAGTTAGTTCCAATCGTTTAGTATGACATTTCTTCCTTTTTTTTTTGGTATAATGGTTGACATTTCATCCTTACTTATGAAGCTATTGACCAATTTCAGGTTCGTTTTCATGATAGACTCAATTTTCTTTTTATAATTTGTCAAAGTAATGCATTTTCTATCATGTTTTTTCCTCTTAAAAATTAGCTTTGTCATCTAATAATTCATTAGAAGTTAATGTGAAATAATTTTATTAATTTTCTTTTAACTATTCGTTATTCTATTATGCAAAAGCCAAAGTTACTATTGCATAATATTGTACAAGTACCAAGGGATGTGATATAGTGATAACCATAGAAAAATCCAAGATTTGAAAGTAGTGATGCATAGAAGCGAAGTGCTTGACCAGTGCCCCATCAAACGTTTAATGTTGGATTCCAAACAAAAAAAATGTCGAAGTTAATATTGTCCGGTGACCCCTCTTCTATGTGCGTAGGTTTGTCTGTGTTGGTGACATGGACAGAGTTGTAATATTATCTACGGGTTCGGAATCCAGTAGCTTTTATTTGAGTTTCATATTTGTATTAAATTTTTTATTACATATGTATAAAATTTTAATTATGAATCCATTAATTAAAATAAGCTATGATCAGTTCTATAATCATAATTTTAAATTTTGACTCTGCCTTTAGATGGCAAGCACTTTCACCCTTATTCTTGATTTGAATTTTGAGTATGAAGTGAGAGAACTTTCATGTAATGTTTAGGGGTTTAAATTATAAAGTATAAAATATTACCAGCCTCATAGAGCAAATACAGGAATAGTTTGCTTGCAATCTACACTATATATGGCATATACGTTGTTCTGGAAACTTGACGCTCATTGCATGACTGATCTTTTTTTCGCACCACCATAAGTGAACGGGATAGTGAGTTTCACTCGAATTTCCCCAATCCATAACACGTTCCCTCTAGGTAACTTTCTGCTTAATTTTTTCAATTTCACTATTTACTAGTACTATCAATTGATAAATTCGATCTAGATCGCATGATTTTGAGCTCTGCAATTTGGTGATTGTTTTCAATTCAGTGAATTGATTTATTCATCTCTAACTTTTGAGCTGTTTATTTTCACAAGTAATGATTTGTTCCTTTTTTTTCTTTCTATATTTGTGATTGGATTTAAGCTACATATAGTGATTGTTTTTTGTATATTCGTGATTGGATTTAGCTAATACAGTGATTGTGTAAAGATGTTTTACACTGTCAGGTCATCTATTCGTTCTTATAATTCGATAATTTCATTTATTTGACTGTTAAATGATCTAGTTAAGGTCAGCCCTGTGCACTAATCTCGCACTAGGCCTGGGTTTCAGGAAAGGGGTGGAACATATTGGGTCTGATGTACGCAGCCTTACCTTGCATGATTTATATTTTGTATGTGATTGTTAAATAATCTAGTAATCTAAAACTTCTTTATACTGTCTGCATATAAAATGTTACCTCATTTGAGCATTTTTTATTGTTGTTACCGGGTTAGGGTTGAGAAAATTTCAATATTCCCCCGTGATTTATTTTTTCGTCCGAGTACGTAGTATTTTTGGGATTCTCAATGGTGAAATATTCAGGTATAATGCAGACGGTTTAGGGAATATTTAGTGTTAATGGGTGGTTAATACGGGCAATGGTGTTTGGACTTTTCATTTTCAAACATGTCTTGTTTGCTTCTAGAAACTGAAAAGCATAGTTTTTACATGATTTTTATCTAATAACATCCAGAGGGCTAAGGTTAATGAGTTAGAGGCTGAGGATTCAGTGTTCTGACACTGTGTGTTGGGCCATTATTTTGGGGAGTTCTCTCCATTTGTAAGTTCACATTTTTGGCATTTCCTAGTATTCCAGGTGATTATATTATGGATCTCGATTTGTGATATGTGTTCAAGTGTTTGGCCATTCCTTCGTGTATACTTCAGGACAAAGGATGCCATATTCATTTCATTATTAGGTTTAGGTTCAGGCACACTCCTTTCTTTGTCTTTCGTTGGCCAAATGCCTTGTTAATGTTATCCTATGTTGTGTTCAGATTAAAATCAATGTTACTGATCTATGTATCATGTCTTAGGAATCAGTTTGTTCTTTTAAGAAGTCACTCCAGAAACATAGAACTGTGTGGCATATAAGATGGAAGATTCTGAGGGAAGTAACCCATATATGAGTACACTGGAGAGACTGGCCAGCAATGATTATATCTCCAACTTCAAAAGTTATGGGTTGTCTGGCATTGCTGGTGCAGTTATTATTGCCATTATTATACCAATATTCCTCTCCATGGTACTAATGGGGAAGAAAAAGGGGAAACAGAGAGGAGTTCCGGTTCAAGTTGGTGGTGAGGCAGGTCTTGCAATGCGCAATGCTAAATCAGCCGGATTAGTTGAGGTTCCTTGGGAAGGGGCTACAACTGTGGCAGCTCTATTTGAGCAGTCTTGTAAAAAATATTCTAGTGAACGCTGTCTTGGAACTAGAAAACTAGTTAGCAGGGACTTCGTAACTGCAAGTGATGGAAGGAAGTTTGAGAAACTTCACTTGGGGGAGTATCAATGGGAGAGGTATGGACAAGTATTTGATCGCGCTTGCAACTTTGCCTCTGGTCTTGTTAATTTGGGTCATGATGTGGACACTCGTGCTGCTATCTTCGCAGAAAGTCGTGCAGAGTGGCTCATTGCCTTTCAGGTATTCAAGTAGTATACTAAACCATTCCCTTATCTCTGTGTTTCTAATTACCATGGGATACAACAGTTTTCATGATCAAATTATTTTATTCAGGGATGCTTCCGGCAGAACATTACTGTTGTTACCATTTATGCTTCTTTGGGCGATGATGCACTTATATATTCGCTAAATGAGGTGGGCCAGCTTTATTTTTTAATCTGTGTATGCATTGTTTTTTCATATATTCAAGGCGTCATATGACGTGATAAATTGAATTTATATGTGGCCATTGACAGACTCAAGCTTCTACGTTGATATGTGATGCCAAGCAACTGAAAAAGTTGGCTGCTGTTAGTTCTAGCCTGGAAACCATCAAGAATGTCATCTACTTTGAAGACGAGTCAGTGACAGATTCCACAGATATTGGCAGCTGGAGGGTGTCATCTTTCTCAGAAGTTGAAAATCTGGGTAAAAACGGTCCGATTCAGCCAAGACTGCCTGTCAAGAAAGATACTGCTGTGATCATGTATACCAGTGGCAGTACAGGCTTGCCTAAGGTGTGACCCAACTTTCTATTAATTCTTTTTTCCTGATGTGCTGGAATGCAAGAAAAGAAATATAACCATTGAGTATGCTTATAGCTTCCCTAGTGGCCAAAGCATTCTTGTTATTTGAGGGTTAAGTAATAAGCTGATAATAAACTTATGGGATTGTGAATCCATTTAGCTTGGTGATCAATGCACTGATAATTTGTAAATTCAAAAAGTTGTCCAGGATGCGATGTCATCAGATCATGCTACAGAAGATCCAAGACATAAAGAGAGAAAACGGAGTATTTTTATTTTGGCTCAGTGTAACTTATCCATACTCATAGTGTGGATTGCACTGTGCCTTCCTCGATGCCTATCCCTATCCCTCCTCTGATGCTTGTTGTCTTTTTAACTTTTGGTTTAAACCAACTGGCTTATTATGTATGTTATCCTTTTCATTAGGAAAAGGAGTACTGCTCTTAATTATTCTCTTGTGTATGTTCTATAGGGTGTTATGATAACCCATGGAAACATTGTAGCCACTGCAGCTGGTGTTATGAGTGTGATTCCAAAAATTGGAAGCGGTGATGTCTATTTGGCTTACCTCCCTTTAGCTCACGTTTTTGAGTTAGCTGCTGAGGTAATTCCTTTGGAGTTTATCTTTAGTTTGTTTCATTGTGTTTTACCTATAAAATAAAGATTATTGCAGTTCTAAGTGATTCTTGTTCTGCAGACTGTAATGCTGACTGCAGGTGCTTCTATTGGTTATGGCTCAGCTCTCACATTGACAGACACTTCTAACAAAGTCAAGAAGGGGACCCAGGGAGATGCTACAGCTTTAAAGCCTACTTTAATGGCAGCAGTTCCAGCCATTCTGGATCGTGTTAGGGATGGTGTTATGAAGAAGGTTTTTACTGTACCTCCCAGTCTTAGATCTCTATGAGAAGAGCATACATAATTTTAGGATACGACTTCAAAAGATTCAATAGGAACTAACCTTCTGTTTAAATTTTTCGTGGCTCTAGGTTGAAGAGAAGGGCGGTTCTGCTAAGAAACTTTTCCACATTGCATTTAAGCGTCGATTGGCTGCTATGGAAGGTAGCTGGTTTGGAGCTTGGGGTCTAGAGAAACAAATGTGGGATATAATTATATTTAAAAAGGTAAGGGCAGTGCTTGGAGGAGATATCCGTTTCATGCTCTGCGGCGGTGCTCCTCTGTCAGGAGATACTCAGAGATTTATCAACATCTGTATGGGGTAATTCTTCTCACTCCTGATGACGCTCTGTATAAATTTTGAATATGTTTTACCTGCTTGCAAAGATACGTTTGCTTTCTTTTTAGCTCAATAGCTGCTCTTAGGTCATATGTTTTCTCAAATTGCAAGTCTTTTTAACTCTAGAAATTTGCAACCACTTGCTGCAGAGCTCCTATTGGTCAAGGGTATGGATTGACGGAGACATTTGCTGGAGCTGCTTTCTCTGAATGGGATGATCCTTCTGTTGGGCGTGTTGGTCCACCTCTTCCTTGTAGCTACATAAAGGTATGGTTACTTTGTGGTGACAAAATGAATAACCTAGGTTGGATATAGAGTTGATTTGAGAGCACCAGCTGCATCCACCCATTTATGAAAAATCTTTGTGAAACTATGTTAGGTAATTGTTTTGAATAGATACAACTTCAGAAGTCTTGCAGTTAAAGAAAAAACTTAATATGTCATTTTAACTTCATCTGTTAGTTTCTACATTTTCTTTCTGTTTATATTGCTTGAAAATCCTAAGATTTTCCAGGTTTTTAAAGATGCCATACTTTTGGTCTGCTTGTACCATCTTCTGTTATATGCCACAAGAATTTGAAGAAAAATTTATCATTCTTCGCCAAAGTCTCTGACAAGAGAAACTGTATTTTGATTCTATAACTTAGAAGTCATCTGTGGAGTAGAGGAAAAGCAAAACCGCTAATAAGCCATACAAAAAAGTTAGTGATTTAGAAATGTACAAAAACATATTTGTGTTTCTTAACCTCCTTGTTTTTGTTTTTGTTTTCTTTCTCAAATTATGATTTCTCTGAGAAACAACAAACCAAACAAGGAAAAGGCAAAACAAGGGAGGAAAACCATGAGAAACTAAAGAGGACATTGCTATTGCAGCCTTTCATACACAAATGATACAGGTTTCTATAAAATTCTCCACTTGGCCAGCACTCACCAGCGTAAATCTCCCACTACAACTGTCAACTCTGCAAAGAACAACCCTTCAGCCACTGAGTCCTAAAGCCTTGCCCACTCCCTCCACCTGAGTTTTTGGAATGCATCAACTTTTTGTTGCCATCGGAGTTCCGATCATTTTCCTAGGCTACCTTTAGTGCCTTTTAGCCTATTACTATCTTTCCTGAGAGAGCAATACTGTTAACTCGTATGGTACTGAAAAGATTATCTATTTAGTACTTGTTCTGTCCTAATTTATATAACAGTTTTTTATATTAAAACAACTAAAAATGTTGACACTATTTCACTAATAATGCTATTATTCATACAATTTTCACAAGCTTCAAGATTCAAATCAAATCAACTGTTTAGATTTAAACTCCATCAACCTAACTTCTTAACCATTACTTTAATTTTTATTAGTATTTGGGAATACAAAAGTCAATAATAATATTCAACTCTATAATCAATGACGTGGTGGCTTTATATATAGGAGGGTTGGAGTTGTACCATCTTGGTACTTTCTTTTAATAAAAGCCTTTACTTATCAAAAAAAATATAGGAGGGTTGGAGTATGAGTTTAGTTCTTCTGCGGTGCCTTCTCGGTACTGATTGTTGATAGAACTACCTCAGCTTATCAAAAACAAAACCGAAAAAATGTACTCCATGAGTTTAGTTCTTTTTTGCAATGTAACTAAAAGCTAAAATGATTAGAGCCGTCTTTTCATGGTTGATAAGTTGAATCTTGGAGCCCAACTTAAACTGGTCCATCTCTGCGAAATGGCTTAATTTAGGGTCTTTACAAGGTTATTGAACTATTTTCCACTTGGCCCCTGGGATTGGGTCATTGCATGTTGGATAATTGTTAATGGGTCATTGCATGTTGGATAATTGTTCAATAGAGGAAATTTTCTAGGTTTGGCTTTTGACAACTAGGCACAAATGGGAGTGTTGGCTGCTTTTCATGAACATGAAAATAGTGGTTCCTTTGTTCTTCATGGGAGCTATATATTTCACAATAAAGCTGAGTTTTCATGCTAACTTTATATTAAGATCATGTCAACTAGTTTTTGCTTCATTATGACTTCCATTTTGATTGTTGAGAAGGTCCTAGTGATTTATCTTTATGTGTTTGGTGATTACTTTTGAGGCTCGACGTTGAAGCAAATAGTAGCTAATTGCCTTGCCTCGACTCTTCATGTTTGTAGTATTTATATATTGTAAGTAAACATCAGCTCTGACAATGCGCTGCATCAGCGTGGCAACTAATGGGACAGTTAAGAATTTCTGTGAAGTTCAACTTTGGGCGATTTCCTCATATCAATATGCACTGTATATATTTTTTTTGGTACTCTGTTGGAAGAATTTTGGAGTGTCCTAAAAATTCAATGTAGCCTTAGTTGTTTGGGGGAAAATATATGTTCATCGTGTAAGTAAGATCTTATGCATAGTTGTTCAAAGAACTTAATTAATACATGCACTTGACTTGTTAGTCAGTTAAGGCACACACATTGGCAGTCCTTCCAATGTCGTTGAATCTTCGGATGGCTTATAGTTTACAAGATCGGTTATTGTTTTCACACAGTTTCTCTGTAAATTTGCTTTCAATGAAGTTTCAAGTTTCAAATATTGTAAGAGTGGTTTTCTTGTTTGGAGACTTCCATGGCAGCCCTATTAAAGGGAAATAGACAAATGAATAAAACTAGCTTCAATCAGACATTATAGCAAGAAAGTGATAGTGGCTGTTCCCATTTCCTTATGTCCTTTTCTTTTGCTGGTTTACTTGCTAAATGCAAAGGACTTAGCTGGTATTTTTGGTACTGCATGTGAGTATCTTACTTGAAGCCTTGTGTTAAACCACGCAGCTTGTTACTTGGGAAGAAGGAGGTTACACAATAGCTGACAAGCCTATGCCACGGGGAGAAGTAGTTGTTGGTGGGTGCAGCATCACTGCTGGTTACTTCAACAATGAGGCCAAAACCAATGAGGTTTATAAGGTAGTTTTGACTTTTGTTAGCTTTTGCTTGTGCAAATAGAGGAATTCTGTATATGCAAATTTTATATGCTGCTAATATCTCTAATACAGGTCGATGAGAGAGGCATGCGCTGGTTCTACACTGGTGACATTGGAAGATTTCATCCTGATGGATGCCTTGAAATTATTGATAGAAAGAAAGATATTGTTAAGCTTCAGCACGGGGAGTATATCTCACTTGGAAAGGTATTCACAATTTCTTTTAGTGAGACGGAATCTGATGTTTGACTTAGCAGCAAAACCAGTTCCTAGTAGATTCACCGCTTCATCCGATGATTGGACACGATATTAGAGTTTGGTCTGTAACTTTGCCTACTCCCATTCTTGATCATGAAGCCATATGCAATACATGGCAGAAGCGGAGACGAAAAACATATATCATACATGTGCCTTTTCGTTTTCTCTTATTTTGGCCTCTTATATGAGTGTCTGCTTTCCGTTTATCTCCTATTTATTTTTATCTTTAGGTTTTGATTATGGGAAAAACCCAGATAAATTGATGCTCAACTCACAGGTTGAGGCAGCACTTCTATCAAGCAATTATGTGGAGAGTATAATGGTTTATGCGGACCCCTTCAACAATTATTGTGTAGCTTTAGTTGTCCCTTCACGCCAGGTGCTTGAGAAATGGGCCCAAGAAAATGGCATCCAGCACAAAGATTTTTCCGATCTGTGCGACAAAGCAGAAGCAGTCAACGAGGTCAAGCAATCACTTTCAAAGGTTCGTTTCCTTTCCATGGGAATTATCAATTTGTAATCACTGTAATGTATTAATTTGGCGATAATATTGACCTTTTTTAATTCTGAAAATTGCATTATGTAGGATAAATGAATGTTATGCTGACTGTGGATAACATGAAAAGGAATATGATGCCATAATTGGGCGAAGTTTTGAAGCATTAAAAAGAAGCAAAACACATTTCTATTTTGGTGCTAGTCCCAAAGCCCTTCCTCATCCCTCCCTAGTAAAGTGATGAATAGTTATGTAGAATCAATTGCTAACTTTAAATTGAATCCAAATGAGTGTAAATGTTAAAAAGAACAGAAAATGGGAAGAGAATCCAAGAAGTAGAAAACATCAAAAAAGAAAAAGAAAAATAAAGTAAATTTTGACTTTAACAAAAGAAATAAATAGTGAACTTTTACCTCCTCTTGTTCTCCCTTGCTAACCATCTTTCAGCCATTAGTGATTACCATTTATGCCCTGACAAGTAAGCCAAAATTCAGACCCTGCCACAATTGTTCACCTTGCCTTCCCCTCTACGGAATTAAATTCCCCTTGTTTGGTTGGGGATGAAATTCCAACTCAGAAAAAAAAATTATCTTTCTTGTTCTTGTTTCTATTGAATTTCCAGGGCTATACAAGCTAATTAAGAAGTTAAGGTTGCCTTCAGCCCGTCATTGCAGCCTCTGCTGTTCTGTGCTGTGCAAATAATGAGTCGTATTTTTCTCCCAATAACAGTTTACCTCTGTTTTCATGTAAAACAATAAGGTGTGTGTATATGTGTATGTGAGATAGAGTCTCTTATTGAGAAGTGGTGAGAAGGAGTGAATGGATGTCCTTGTCAAGATTATTTTCCTTCTATGTTGGAAGTTTTGGTTTTATAAACGACTGATATGCAGGTAGCAAAAGCTGCAAAATTGGACAAGTTTGAGCTTCCTGCAAAGATCAAGTTAATACCAGAGTCTTGGACTCCTGAATCTGGATTGGTTACTGCAGCTCTTAAACTGAAGCGGGAACCCCTGAAGGCTCGATATAAGAATGACCTAGAAAAGATGTATCAGTAAATCATTTTCATTCCCTGCCAAGTCATGCTCCATTTTGCAGATTTATATATCTGGTGACGGTTAAACAATGGTCCTTTCCAAGATAAGCACTTTTCCTGTTGAAGAGCTATTTTACTTGTCTCAGTTTGCTGTTGTATTAATGTCAAAGCTGTTTATGCATCTTGTCCACATGCTTGTTCCTTTAAGGAATGAGGTATTCTGGATTTTGTACTACGCATAAAAAGGCAAAACTCACCAGATTCAATTTTGCGGCAGGAAAGCTTGATAAAGTTATTTGTTGTATAATTGTATTGAGTGGATTGAGCTTCTCAGAGAGCTAAATGAAAATCTGTTCCCTCTATCAGTTAGAGGTGTAAAGTAGTCTCTTTGTTTGTTAATCATATCTCAGTTAGAAGCAAATTTAGTTATTTCCTTGCATTTCTCTCTATTATTTCTTAATGTAGGACCATCAAAAATCATTTTAATTAACTTCTAATTTACTTTTTCTCTCTGTAATATAGCCACTTAAACGTATAGGTTAAACAAATAGATCGATTTTATCCTTGGAACCAGTTTAAACGTTGATCATGAAATGTGCATCTAGGCTTGCTTTTCCTTGTTCCATCTTTAATCATCTTGATTTTTTCCTATCAAACAAAGTAGGGCAGATTCGATCTTTTTGTCTTTTATAATAAAGTGTTTTGAGGCTCTTTAAATTGTTTGGTATTAATTTTCTTTTTGATTTTGTAAGGGAAATATATAAGCTTTCAGTATTGATGGTAGAATAACGTACACTTCACTTTTCAGTATGAACATTCTACTATTTATCTGCGAGGCTAATCATTATTGCTGGTATCCTCAGTTAATTTGGAGGGTTCGATTGACTATTATTTTTATTTTTCAACTGATCCTCTTCTAGTTTTCTTAAAATCTTTTTTAAGCTTCCTAAAATAAGTTGGTATGACTGTACGGGGGTCGAATTTGACCGATCACGCCCCTAAACCAGCACGACCATCCGCCGAATGTGTGTAAGTCGAGGTAGAAGAACGACTCAGGGGTAGTGGGAGATGACTCCATGATTTCATCGGCTCCTCTATAGCGTGTACTTGGCATCTGTCCTTTAATATTTAAATAAGGATTCCCTACTATATAAAGGGGATCCAAGCATTGTAAAAGGAAGATTCTGGATATACAAGCTCTCTTGCTCTCTCTCATCTCTCTAACATTCTCTCTTTCTATCTCTCCCTATCTCATATACTATTATTGCTAAAACTAGTTATTAAAAATATCCTAGGGTCTTATTATTTTCGATTACGATTTATCCCTTCATTTTTTTCTATTGATTTGCTAAGAAAGTGTTCAATAACTTTTGAGTCAAACAATGACCTCATTCACGAAACGCTAAATACTAGTCGGATTAGTCTTTTAACAAGCATATTACCATATTAAATGGGGGAAATCTAGAACAAATTTAAACCAATCAGCTACTGATTAGTGTTTGTGGTAGCAGGTCAGCAATCATTTTTAACAAATTATCATTTAATGGTTGTTAAGAGATTTACCTGTAATTACCAAATAGAAGCAGCTTCAAGTATCTTGGGTCGGTTATCCACGGGGGAGGGGAAATCGACGATGATGTCACACACCATATTGGTGTAGGATGGATGAAGTGGAGGTTAGCATCTGGAGTCTTGTACGACAAGAGAGTGCCAGCGATACTCAAAGGTAAGTTCTATAAAGCGGTGGTTAGACCGGCCATGATGTATGGGGCTGGGTGTNAGAAAGGATAAGATTAGGAATGATGACATTCGGGAGAAGGTGCATGTGGCCCCTATTGATGACAAGATGCGGGAAACGAGGCTCAGATGGTTCGGACATGTACAGAGGAGAAGCCCAGATGCTCCAGTAAGGAGGTGTGAGCGGCTGGTTGTGGAAGGCACGAGAAGAGGTAGAGAGCGGCCTAAGAATTATTGGGGAGAGGTGATCAGGCAGGATATGGCAAGGCTTCAAATTTCCGAGGACATGGCACTTGATAGGAAGTTATGGAAGTCGCGTATTATGGTTGTAGGCTAGGAGGTAGTGGACTAGTTCGGTGGGTTTTTGTCTAAGATAGCTAGGGGCAATGTCGAGTTTCACTATTTTTAATTCTGGATGCAGGATCCATTTACAAACCATCGTTTATGCTTTGAACTATTATTATTATTATTATTATTATTTTCCCTTTCCTGCTTTCTATGTTCCTTTTACCATATAATTTCCGCGGTGACTTTAATACTTTTTTTTTTATCTTGAGCCGAGGGTCTTTCGGAAACAACCTCTCTACCCCCTTGGGGTAGGGGTAAGGTCTGCGTACACACTACCCTCCCCAGACCCCACTTGTGGGATTCAACTGGGTTGTTGTTGTTGTTACCTAATAAGTGACATCATTGTGTAAATATATTAAACTATTTGTGCATAGAGCTTAAACTAGATACTAACATGTGAGGGCATTCTGAAAATGAGAATTTAAAGTACCAAAAGGCCGAAATGCTGGTACACCTATCACCAAGACTTTTCAAAATAGTACCAACAAGGATTGTGTAGGAGTGGTAAGTAGTCATTCATCTTAACCAGAGGTTTCGGGTTCGAGTCCCTGAGTATGGAGTCGCCTTTGTTAGGGAGCGCTTTACCCGGATGAGAAACCAAAAAAAAAAAACAAAGGGTTTTCAAAATAGTATCCACAGATATGAAACAATAGAGGAAGTTGACTTCTCAATTTATAACATCTACCGATTATGAGGGTGTTGGTGAATACTGTATAACTATAAAAGAAACTAAAATAAACTTGAAATTGAAAATTACCATCTCAAGAATACATGTGACAAGGTTTATATAAAGCAAAGGCGGTAACAAAGAACTAAGAAGAAAAGAAGACAGAGCAACAAGTCTTGGACTTTGCAGCAGAAATGGTCTTCAGTTCAACTGCTGAACTATTTACATTACAAATAGCAGAGAGGAGTTTCTGCAATACTAGTTTAGATATGTTTCATCTGTCGGTTTTTGCTCAATGTACCGTCTATTCAAATCCTGCTGTAAGTGATTTAGATCATTTTTCTTCAGCCGAAGCTGTGCTTGATGAGACTGGCACCGTTGGAATAGATGGACGTTGGAGAAGGTATAGTGCTGGACCCAGAAGAGGAATCACTGATAGCGGAAGAAGCCAAAATCCTTTGTCATACCTTGAGATATAACCACATAGTTATCGATCAATTTCGTTTTGCATAGGGTGGGAAGTGGGAACTACATTAGTGTGAGTATGAGCTTACCACTTTCGAGCAGTCATGTCATTGTAAATCCAGAAGGGCGCAAATGCTGACAGTAGACAGAAATCAATAGACATTGCATGGATCTGTAGATCAATCAAGTTTATGTCAGGTTTACATAGGTTTAACACAAGGTATTATAAATAAATAAATAAAAAGGGCAGCCCGGTGCACTAAGCTCCCGCTATGCACGGGTCCGGGAAAGGGCCGGACCACAAGGGTCTATTATACGCAGCCCTACCCTGCATTACAGCAAGATGTTGTTTCCCTGGCTCGAACACGTGATCTCCTGGTCACATGGCAGCAACTTTACCAGTTACGCCACGGTTCCTCTTCAACACAATGTATGTATAATTGACAGAAATCTCTCATTACTCATTAGCATAAAAATCCAAAAGGATGTGATCTGAATTTTTAAAAATGTTTTTGCCATATAGGAGCTGGTTAGATTCTCGATCACCTATTCGCAAGATGAGATTAATATCATATTCATGTACAAGGACAGGATAGGAACTCTAGCTTCCAACTTAATATAATTATCAAGAAGTAGATCTCTACTGTTATTTTAACGACTGGCTGAACATATTACTAGCTTTATTTCTTTCAGCATATGGTGAAATGCTGAAGCAGATTTCTTAGTTATCACACGGACTATCTTCTGGATCAGGTAACTGCTCCTTTAAATATCAAACCCGCTAACCAGTTTTTGCAGGAAACTAAGATTGTCAACGAAGTAAGATCATTAGTCAACCTTACAGGAAAAAGAAAAAAACTAAGATTGTCAACGAAGTAAGATCATTAGTCAACCTTACAGGAAAAAGAAAAAAACTAAGATGAGATCATTACTCCATCAGACAATGAAATATGACACTAATTCAACAACTAAATTTATAGTAACATGTTATGCAGCATATCAAATATAGACACTAAAGTAGAAACTTACGAATCTGCTTTCTCTGAAGTATTGGTAAAATTCCTTCCAAACATCTCCATTTGATAAACCTGCGTAAAATATTATCCCTAGCCCTGCAGCCATGGTGACCTGATTTCTCATTAGTTAGAACACATAAAAGTAGTTCATCTCTCAGGCTATAAAGCACTTTAGGATCATTTCTAAATTCTTTAAGCTTCTACTCTTGATCACAAAGCATACAAGACAGTGCTACCACTTAAGGTGTCCGATATTACTCCTTTTTCTACTTACTTCAAATAAGATGCTGGTTGCGACAAGATCTTTTACATGCTTATATATAACACAGATTTTCTGTTCCATATTCTTTGGTTTGGAGCTAGAAAAAGTCAACTGTAGTCAGATAAAAGTATTCCTTACCCCAGCAGTCAATTTTGATTCGAGAAAATTCAGAGGCCACCTTCGAACCTCAGTTTCTTCAACAGGTGGAGGAGGTGGTTTCCAGAGAGCAAAATAAGGAATAAGAGCATATGCACCACCAAAGAATGAAAGTACGAGAAATGGCCAAACAGGAATGCTGCTTTTTGAACTGCAGAAACAAAAATTTAATATCAGATAACTGAATCTTTCGTCTGTCCAAACCAAAAATTTTAGACAAATTTGAAATGTGGTACTTTCAGTTCCTAATTTGTTAGTCACAACAGTTATTCCAGAATGTTTGAATTACAATTGATCATTCCAAGCAACTTAATCTCACATTATATATAGAGCTAAAGGAAGGGTGCGTTGGAACAACAGTAAAGTTGTCTCTGTGTGACCTATAGGTCACGGGTTCGAGCCGTGGAATCAGCCACTGATGCTTGCATTAGGGTAAGCTGCCTACATTACACCCCATTTGGGTGCGGTACTTCCCCAGAACCTGCGTAAACGCAGGATGCTTTGTGCACCGAGTTACTCTTTCTATATATAGAGCTAAACTAGAACATCAAGAACTGTACATACAGAACAGAAAGAGGAAAATGAACTGAAGCAAGGAAGCCGAGAAGTTACCTTCTAGCGGTAGGAAGGAGGAGCATACTGTAAACTAATGGCCACAAACCCATGAGGTACCAAAGACTCACTAACACTTGATTCATTTGGAAGCCATCATCTCCTTTCAAATTAAGGAGCTTCTTTAAGAAATACGTGTCTGTCAACTGCAATTTTAAGGTAGAAAAAGCACTAAGAAAAAGCACAATATAAAGCAGAGAGCTATAGAGTAAAGAGTGAAGCAAATAAGTATCATAAAGGAGTACTTGTTGACAAAGGATCTTCTCATACTTTGATATATCAATTATTTTTAGCACACCCAAGACTGCTCTCTCCACTTTATTCAACGTGAACATGTTTGATTGGGGACGAAATTTAACCGTTAAAATAGCTTGGGCTTGCCAGTTCTCAAACTGGTAATTAAAAAATAGCCAGCATTTACAAAGTCATTGAAAAATAGCCACTATTTTGCTGAAACACGGAAAGTTCACGCATAATATGCTGGATTATGGAGCTCCTGCGCATAAGCTTCCGGCATATTATATTGGAACTCCACCACATTATGCTGGACTCTATATGTAAAAAATTTCGAGCTGGAACTTTTTCGGATTTTTAAGGATGTTTTTGTTCAGATTTTATCTTTACGTGAAAACGAGACTAAATTTCTATTACTTTTGAAACTGCGGCTATTTTCAAAAAACTTTTAGTCTTTATATCTATTTGACTAGGAGTGGCAAACGGGAGGTAGGGCGGGTCAAAAATGGGTAATGGAAAAACGGATCAATTATCCTACCCGCCCACATTTAATACGGGTAAAAAACGAGTTAATCACCATATTATCCATGACTTTTTGCATATGATCACTTATGGCAGAATTCTTAGTCTTCCTAACTTGAGAAACTCCCAATTTGAGGCCTTACAAATGTAAAAGTTAGATCCACTGGTTAACCATTTTCTAAATGGATAATATGGTTCTTATCCATATTTGAACCATTTTAAAAAAGTTTATTATCCAACCCATTTATTAGTGGATAATACGGGTGGTTAATTATTTTCTTTTAACCATTTTACAAGCACTACATTTAACTATAATACTTTTGAAACTTGCGTAGAAGTTTAAATTATATTATTTCTATATTTAAAAAAGTCATTTTTTTTAACGGACTAAAAAGAAATATTAACACATAAACTATGACCGCATAATTGTTTATGCACAAATATGCAAAGAACATGACTTCAAGTTGGAAGAAACAAGAAAAGAGAATATTTTTAGCAGAAAAATAAGATGTGATACCGGGGTTTGGTTAGGAGCAAGGAAGAAAACATAGTACATGAGTCCAACCCACAATCCAAAGAGCAAAAACGACGTCGTCCAATCCCATTGGTCTCCTCCACTTCCTCCATTATTGCTTCCACCACTTACCTCAGTAGAAACATCTGTATCTTTTTTCATAACTGGGTCTTCTTGATTTTGAAAGTTTAGTGAACTATGGCATATATACAGACGACCCTTTTTCCCAAATCCTAAGATTTTGGTATTTAACTTATTATAACTGTAGATTGAGTTCCTGCAAAATTGGGTCTTTGGATTCTTGAATTTTGCACTGTATGGAAATGAAAGTTTAGTGTTGACTTTGTTATTTTTAAGAAATAGTAATGAAGAAAAGTTAGAGGAGATGAGGCTGCTATTGGCTAACATGTTTAGAAAATGCAGCAACCTCTGACCAGCTAACTACTCGGAAGGACCAAAATAATCGAGAGTCGTTCGACGGTATATTTATTTAGTTGTCATCTTCACTTTGGACGGCAAATAAGGAGTTTTTATTTTTATTTTTTATATAGAGAATCAATACCCTAATACCCCATTAAACTATCATTTTTTTTTTCAATTTTATGCTTAAATTATTCGTGTCCCCAAAATCCCCTAAATTATATTGGCTTTCATATTTAAAGCACCTTATTGCTTACATAATGTAACAACAACAACAAAAACAACCTAGCGAAAATCTTACGAGTGAGATGTGGGAGAGTAGGATGTATTCAGTCTTACCTCTGGTCTAGGAGGATAGAGAGACTGTTTTCGATAGACTCTCGGTTAAATATGTGTAATAACTCACTTGGGAGCGCAGGATAACCGAAAAATCCATCAAAATAGACTAATTGACAAAATATAGCGACAAATTAGCCGAACCCTCTTTCAATTCTTTGTGTTAATATTCTTCTTGTTTTCTTTATATCTTTCTTCCTCATTTTTCTAGTCATTTCTTCTTATTTTTTCACCTTTCTTCTTTATTTTTCACCTTTTATCCACATGGGTTACCTCTAAAAAAAAATTCTCCCTCTTTTATTTCTTTTCAAATGATTTATTCTTTTTTTTGTTTTAGTCTTCTTTCATGTCTTACACATATTGTTGAAAGAACACTCATTTAAATCTTCTTAATAAATCTAACACCTTGTAGAGTATAAAGTTGAATCTCTTAAATCTTATTTGTGTAATCTAGAACTAGAGAATGTAAGTACTGATTGATTGATTATTATTTGCAAAATTTTATTTCATGTATTGTTATTTAAGTAATTCAAAATGTTTTTTCATAAATGAAGCAATATATGCCTTCATTTGTTTTTTTTAATTATGTTGCATAATAAAGATAAATAAGGAATTATTCAATTGGAGTCTAGCATAAAACACAATCACAATTAAATTTAAAATTAGCACATTATATAAGATACTATTTTGGTCAAAACTTCTAGAATTGAGCAGTCATCCAAGAGAAATACATTATGAGTAAACTACGTACAAAAACTTAGTACAAATCATAAGTTAATATAGTTAGACAGGCGCACCTCTGAAAATTCAACATGTGGTTTTAATATATAGGGGAATATAGTTGAGGAAAGTTTTGGGGACACCAGATAGTTTAAGCATGTAACTGATAAAAAAATATCAATTTAAGAGGGTTTTAGATTAGAGTTAAATAGCCACGTGCAGCCCCATAAGGCACATTCTTTAGATAATTAGGAGTGTGTACTATACGTACCTCTAAGAATGCAATAAGAGAGTTTTTAATATGAAGAGGAATATAGTCAAGGAATTTTCAGAAACCACTATTGTTTAGTGGCTATTAACTTCCTATAGCTACCATATACATAATTACTTCCTATAGCTACTATTTAGTTGTTACGATGGTGTATTCGATGTATTCGCGTTGTGTATTCATGAATATAACATCAAAAAATGCTTAAAAATCAGGACAATTCAATTGTACGCGCATGTATTTTGCGCAATGTATTCATGAATATAGAAGCAAAAAGCACCTAAAAGTAGGGTAGTCCAGTTTGTACGCACATGTATTCACGCTGCTGTATTCATGAATACAACAGTAAAAAGGGCCTAAAATCAGGGCAGTCCAGGCTAAAATCAGGGCAGTCAGCTGTAAGCTCATGTACTCACATGTATTCACGTTGTTGTATTTATGAATACAATAGTAAAAAGACCTAAAACCAGGAAGTCCATCTGTTCGCGCTTGTATTCACATGTATTCGCGCCATGTATTCACGAATACAGTAACAACAATCACCTTAAAAATAGGTATGTCGAGCAGTCTAAGAGAGAGTAAAAACATAAATAACATATTTAATGCATTATTCCATGCCTCAATGATAGTATATACCATAAATACTTATTTTACTATAATATATAAAAGATAGCTATAGAAAATAATATTTTAAAATAATTTTTATTTATAATAAATAGAATGCACACCTTTACTATAGGAAAATTTTCAATATAGTTTGAAGGGGGGGTTTTGAGCACCGCATAGCTTAACTAAAACACAAACTAAAACTAATCTTTAAATAAAAATGTTAATTAACTTGATGTCACGGGTTAAAATTTTTATATTATTAGTGTATATAACTTAATAATTAAATCCTTAAGTTTTATTATTAAAGAAAAAAATTCAAATAAATTCCATAACTGTAGAAACGACCAATGTTCAAGTTATCTTTACGCCTCACCATTCAACAGATAAGGCAAGAGTTTCATTACCCCCTTCTTTTCTCCACTCACTAACACTCTTCCTTTACTTTAACCTCTCTTCTCTAGCCATGGCGGAAGCTTCTAGAATGCTCCAATCAGGTTTCCTTCCTCCTTTCTCCCATAATTCTCCATCTCACAGAACCACTCTCCACTTCAACTCCTCCTACACTTTCCACAAAAGAAACACTACTATTTCCAACACCATTAATATCCGCTGTTCTTCATCAATTTCCGCAGCTGAAACTACCAAAACTACAAAAACCAAGGATATCCCCTGGGGCTGCGAAATTGATTCTCTCGAAAATGCATCCACTTTGCAGAAATGGTTGTCGGATTCGGGGTTGCCTGACCAGAAAATGGGCATACAAAGAGTGGATGTTGGAGAAAGAGGCCTTGTTGCTCTAAAAAATATTAGGAAAGGGGAGAAGTTGCTCTTTGTTCCTCCCTCACTTGTCATCACTGCTGACTCGGTAAAATTATTACTCCTTCCATTTCAATTTATGTGGGGTAAAAGTATTGATAAAAAAAGTACTAGGACTTTTGAAATTGTAGTTTTAAAAGTTAAAAAAGTAAAAGCTTTGTAGATACGTAAAATTTGCGTGATTATAAAAGCTTTTCATTAAGGGGTAAAATAAAAAGTTTAAAGTTAATCTATTTTCAAATATAGACACGTGTCATTTGTTTGGTAACGGATTAATAAGGAAAGTGTGTCATGTAAATTGAAACAAAAGGAGTAGTCTTTTGTTTGATATTTGAACTTGGCCTGAAGTAAATTAGGGTGGCCATAATTGAACTCGGTGGATAATGGACCCGGCCCTCTACCTTTCTCCACTTAGATAGCCTCATGAAGTGCACCTAATCCACACATCACGTGTTGCTCTTACTATTACACGAAAGACCGGGGGCTTAAGCTAAGTTGCTCAGACACGGGTGCGGATCTAGAGGTCGGATCTTTCGAGATGTAAATTCCAAGATTCGAGGATACGGATTGGATCCTGATCCGGCTAAAAGTAATTCAAAAAAGTATATATATAAAAGTATCTCTAAATTATGAAAAACTTTGTGGAATGCTTGCGTATAGCTTGTAAAGTCTGAATTTCTTTTTTATTCTCACGTTGTAGATAAGTAAATGATTGATTTTCTAGATAAGATATGCTATTTTCTTCAAATTTACTCTAGCTTTGGTTTTGATATCGGGAAACAAATTGTATCTCATCTCGAATTTTTCCGTCCGTCGAGTCAAAGTACCCAAAATTGTTTGACCAGATCCAGTAAGGATCTCATACCCACACTCATTCTAGTGTCGTATCGATACGGGTGCGGCACCTAAACTGCCATATCGGGGCAACTTAGGGCTTAAGAGGGAAATTTTAATTTGTAAATCAGATGTTAATTAAGTTGTTGTGTATCCCTGCAACGAACATAACTTCTCATTAACAAATCCTAATTGCTGTCTGGGAGTCTGAGTAACCAACTGAGGTGAAAAACTTGAGATCGTAACATGAAATGTAACAGTCTTAATTAGAAATGATCCTCTGTAAGAACTAATTTCAATGAACAGAAGTAGGATCACGTTTACAGGCTAAATAGGTAATTTTCCCTGACATATAAAGTACTCTACTTGTATTACTATTACATGTTGCAGATTGCAGAGATTCTGAAGGACATACAGTTTAATAAGACAGGATGTGGAACAAATGTGAACATGAAACTAAGATTTCTTTACCTGTCTGGTATAGAAGTCATTAAGGTGAAGGTCAATCGGACTAGAAATTGGATGTTGATGCACAGCTCTAACTTCTTGACATTGCAGTGTATCTCATGCTAGGTTAGCTTAGTTGGACTTTTAGGACATGGAAATAAAGTGTAAACCTTGACTTCCTGTGATTGTCAGTTGCTAATACATCAATATTGCCGCGATTGTCTGCCTCAGTTGGCAAATTCTGTCATATATATATTATATCCCTCAACCACTAGGGGATGGTCGAGTTGTTGATTGCATAGTGTAACAACCTTGAGATCTCAGGTTTGAATCCCAGCTACAAAATTTGGTTTATGGACAAATTTGCCCTTCTCATGTACAAAATTTGGTTTATGGACAAACTTCCAATGGATTAGGCGAATATGAGCAAGTTGGTAGGAATACCAACATATATATACATATGTACGCTCGCATACAAACACAAAAATAGCCCTCTCCAGGCAGAAGGAGTGCAATAACAAGATGACATCTTTCTTTTCCTTTGAATTTCCTTTCGTCCAAACAATTGTACTAGCCACACATCTGCATTGCATTTCTTAAGTAGTAAAGTTGATTCTTTTCTAAACAGATATTTCTCATACCTCATACTTGAAGTAGCCCTGGAATGTTTACCATTGTTCTTATTCTTAGAATCATACTAGTCATTAGTGCAGCTTGGAGGAGAATGGATACAAATGGATCTCAAGTGTTACTTATATATTTATGTATCAGTAGAGATAACGGAAGAATTAGGTATCCTTAAAGCTTTTAATTAGTTACTGGTTTAGATTCCATGCTATACATGTGTAAGTATAGGTTCTACAGCATACTGAGTAACTGCAAACTGAAGTGTTTTGTTTCTCCTTGTCTAGTTGTGGATTAGTTGGTTTACTGAAGGGGAAAAATGAGGAAAGGGGAAAAGGTCTTCCATGTGTTTAAAAGATGGTTAATGTTAATCACTATGGCAAATAGCAACCTGTGATCACCGGTTCAGGTTTCACATGTTCAATGCTGTGAGATTTAAGACACGAGCCCTTCCTAATTCAAGCAAATCAGATGGGAGGGGCATAACGAAAGTATCTAGAATACAACAGATACAGTTACCATTATTTGAATCTAAGTACCTTTTGGATTTAAAATATTATGAATTCTGGTACCAACAGAGTTTTTTTTTTCCATCTTGCTATGTGCTGGTGACGCCAGAAATGGAGCAACCCTGAGGCTGGTGCTGTGTTAAAACAATACAATGTTCCAGATTGGCCTTTTCTTGCTACATATTTAATAAGCGAGGCAAGCCTCATGAAATCTTCAAGATGGAGTAACTATATTTCTGCCTTGCCTAGACAGCCTTACTCTCTCTTGTACTGGTAAGCCTCTTATTAGTTTTGGTGTCTACCAAAACTTGTCAAGACTTGAGCATTCTTCCTTTACTACGTAAAAGGGTACATGCTCAATAAGTTCCCCTACAGCTTTTCCATGTCATTTCAGGACTCGTTCTGAGCTAGACAGGTATTTGGAAGCATCAAAAATAAGAGAACGGGCAATTGAAAGGATAAATAACGTCACTGGAACGTAAGGCTTCTTTCCTTAATTTCTCAGAATTTATCATTTGAAGCTAGTTTTTTCCTTACTTTTATTGGGAAAAAATTTACTACTTTGATCACTCAATTATTATCTTTGGTTCTCATTACACCTGACTAAGCACACTTTACCCTAACTAATTGTACTGATTAATTGGACACTCCACTGCTGATTCCTGCAAAATCGCATGGAGTTAACTATTAGCATCTAGCTATTACATGTCACGTTGAGGGTGGGCTATTTTAATGAAGAGGAAAATAAAAAATTGATATCAGAAGAATAAATAAAATATCGAAAAACTTCTGTCATCATAGTACAAAGAAAAAGTACCGAAAATACCACTCATTTAGCATATTACGTTACAGTTGCATTGTCTAATAGTTAAGCATTCATTGCATTTGCAAGAATCTGTTGCTAGTGGGGGACCAGAAGTGCACATTTGAATTAATTGAAAGTTAAACGTGCTTAGTCGGATATCTCTAGGATTAAAGCTGAATTTTTCAAGGAATAAAGAAAAGAAATGTTTTATAATTCATTTATTTTTTATCGTTGTGCTTGCTGACTAGTGTTTGCTTCATCATCTCGGCTGCAGGTACAATGATTTAAGACTCAGAATATTTTCCAAACATCCTGATTTATTTCCTGAAGAGGTACACAATCTTAATGACTTGCTAATATTTGTGGCCAGCTAAATATTATTTGTTTGTCATTATATTATTTCTTGATGATGTGGTAAAGATTCTTGGGAGGAAATGGTTGCCTATGTGAAGTGAGAAGATATGATGGAGCTGCTACATTTCCTAGAGGCCATTTTAATTTATCAATGTAACATAGTCAATTTTGACTTCAAATTGTAAGACCGTATAGTCCTGAGATAATGATGATTCTGTGTCATGATCAAGTGGAGCAATCAAAAGCGAAGTTTCTTTTGAATGAACCACTTGTTTCACAATAGATCCATCTACATATTGCAGCCTTAGACAAGAGTCTTACAAATGACAAGTACATTAATATAGATCATTGGACTTGTTCTTCTATTAGCCAGGACCAACCCTTTTGATAACTTATTAAACATGTTCTGAAAAGAAAGTGCCCAGCAATGAATTATGGTCTTCAGGAGAAGTCTATAGAGGCATTATTCTTTTGCAATTAACTAGAAAGAGGAGATTTTTTTCTGCCTACTGCTATTTTTCTTTTAACGTGTGTCCTGAGTGTGTTCAAATTTCTGCTGCATGTTATTGCAGATATTCAACATAGAGACTTTCAACTGGTCATTTGGAATTCTCTTCTCACGTTTGGTGAGTTTCATACATGGGAATCACAAATTTTTTTTTGTTTATGAAATAAGTGGCAAGTCATTAACAAGAAGCATTCAGAGGATGCATAGGTTACAAAAGAAAGGGCTCACAAAATTTATTTCTTGTGTGATTTCTACTGTCATTCATGTTTAGACTCACAAAAGGGGGAACAAGAAGTAAACAATTTGGATGTGAAAACTGGTAGAAGTTGAATGCAGAAATCAAGCTGTGGTGTCTTCAGTTAAATGATATACTAAAAAAGAAAAAGTGATTTTGTACTCGCTCTTTTACTCGATGCTAAATATCTACTTCATGAAAAACTTTGATATGCTTTCTAAATTGGTTATGCATTCACAGGTCAGATTACCCTCTATGGATGGAAGAGTTGCCTTGGTTCCTTGGGCAGATATGCTGAATCATAATTGTGAGGTTGTGAATAGCACTTTTGTGAAAATGTTTGAACTTGACATATATGGCATAATCCTGAGTCTGATTCTTTCAGCTGTTTTAATTGTACAAGGTGGAAACTTTTCTTGACTATGATAAATCATCGCAAGGAATTGTGTTTACAACGGACAGGGCATATCAGCCAGGTGAGCAGGTATACATTATTCTGATATCTTAGAAGCGATTAGCTAAATTATTATATTGTCAAAACTACTGGAACATTAATAGTTTACTCAAGTTAGAAACTTACTGCATTGGGGCTTAGAGAGGGCCATATACTAATATATTCTTAGTAACCTCCTTGCTGAACAGAGTTCGCCCTTATTTATTGTTTATAGTTATAAGCCTGGCAAGTATGAAACATAACTGCTTAATGTAATTACTTTCATGATGCACACATCGTAGAACCACTTGACATTTTGAGTTTTCATATTAGACAATGCCTTGTGTAAGTAGCTTGTAAGCTTGTGATTTTACAGGTTTTTATATCATATGGAAGGAAATCTAATGGAGAGCTTTTGCTTTCATATGGATTTGTTCCTAGAGAAGGCACCAATCCAAGTGACTCAGCTGAGTTGTCATTTTCACTTAAAAAATCTGATAAATGTTACAAGGAGAAGGTGGAGGCTCTGAAAAAGCATGGATTATCAGCGTGAGTACTTCGTTTAAATAGACTGGTCCATAATAAGTGAGCTAAATATTTTCGGATATATTATTTCTCTATTTGAATCAGTTCTGACAAAATGTAGAAACCTTCTGGCTGTCGTCTTGCTATCAGAAAAATCCTATGTTTTCCTAGAAATTGGTGTCCTTTTGTTGTTTATGTTTAAAAACACTAACTTGCAAATTCTCATGTACCTTGAACAGATCGGAATGTTTTCCTATACAAGTCACTGGTTGGCCATTGGAGTTGATGGCGTTTGCTTATCTAGTAGTCAGTCCACCTAGCATGAGCAGACAGTTTGGAGAGGTAAGATAAATCTCAATTTTGTGAGGTTGACTACATTTTTGGATTGGAAAAAAAAAAATCTAAAACTAAGTTTATTCCAGATGGCTGCTGCAGCATCGAATAAGTCAACATCAAAGAAGGATATGAAGTACCCGGAGATAGAAGAAGCAGCATTGCAATTTATTCTGGATAGTTGTGAATCCAGCATATCAAAGTATTCCAAATTCCTTCAGGTTGTAAATTACTTCCCTAAGTAATACATTTCTATAATCACACTACATGGGTGCCAGGCATTGATGTTGCTTCCCTAGCCGGCATGTGGGTACCGTGGAATGAGAGCAATAGGAGAGCTTTTAAAGGGATAAAAAATGATTGTGTATTGAGGAATAACCTTTTATTTTTAATTAGCTTTTGGTGCATCTATGAAGTTCCTGTCCGTATAGAAGATTAGGTATCTTTACACAAATAGTCGGGCCGATTTATCTGGTTACTTTTCCTAGACAATATACATAGATTGTACACTAATTATGCACAGTTATACACATATTGTATACATATGGATTGTATACAGAAGTCTTCCCACTGATCACAACATGTGTTCTAGAGATTATTTAGAGAAGTATACCTTTGTAGGTCTGCAACTTTGCTTGTACAAATATGTCCCAATGCATTTACCCATGCTCAATAACTATCATTATCTTCTGACAGGCAAGTGGAGAAATGGATCTCGATGTAACGAATCCGAAACAACTAAACAGAAGAGTGTTTCTAAAACAGCTTGCAGTGGACCTGTGTACAAGTGAGCGAAGGATACTCTTTCGTAGTCAATATGTAAGTTCAGACTCTGTTTCACATTCCAACAAGTCTATCCACAATATGTACTTTGTTAATTAAACTACCCCCGTGCTCCATATTATACTCATATTACAAGTCCACATCGGCCTAAGAATTTCATGACAATCTCCTGACCAAATGTAGAAGGGGAGCCTTGGTGTGACTGGTAAAGTTGCTGTCATGTGACCAGGAGTTCATGGGTTCGAGCCGTGAAAACAGCCTCTTGCATAAATGCAGGGTAAGGCAGGGTACCCTTCCCCGGACCCCGTGCATAGCTGGAGCTTAGTGCACTGGACTGCCTTTTCTTTTTTCTCTTGACCAAACGTATTGGGATAGATATATGACTTGCAGCATATGTTTGTGTTTACAGTTAGATGAAGAAATGAAAATGAAACTTTGTGAATTGATTGATCTTCTTGATTTCCTTAAATTAATCAATGTTTTCAACCATTAACCTTAATTCAAAATGTTTTTGACATGGTACCAGATACTGAGGAGAAGATTGAGGGATATAAGGAGCGGCGAACTGAAAGCTCTCAACTTATTTGATGGACTTAGGAACCTTTTCAAATAACTTGAATGACTCTTCCCCCATTTTGATATCAACCCTTCTGCTTTCGGGCGAAGTTATCCTCTGTCTCAATGTTGAATTGCTAAGAAGTCATTGTTTTACAATTTGACACAGCACAAAGGAGTGGAGTCTCTTCTCTTTATAATTTTAATCACTGTGTCATGTATGTATAATGCATGTTGTATCCTTCAACTTAAATTCGATAACTTTGTAATTTGTAGACGCTTTTGAGGTTATTCAGACTTCTGCTTACAGAGCTGTGTGTTTGTTTTGTATTTCGTGAACTTTACTTTATAGTCAGTTTTTAAATGGAAAACTTTCTCTTTTGGAAATTTTTTATTTGTTGCATCCTCATCTTATTAACATGACTTGTTGAGATTCATCACTTAATATAAAAGTTCATTTTTTTTTTCAGGAGAAAGAAAACAAGAAATATGTATGAAACTCTTACCGCGCTACTCCTTTAAAATGACAATTTGATGCTTCTAATATATTTAATGTACCTGCCAAAAGTCCTTTTAATTCTTTAAAACTCCCTTTTTAGTCAAACACTAATCACATACAAATGGGACGAACAAAGTGGATTTTTTTTTCTTTTCAAAAATATGCAATTTTTGGCTCAACTATGTTGTTTTTAAGAGAATAATAATAATAGTATAAATAGGCAAAACATACTAAGAACATGCGACTTAAGGCTAAAGTATAACGGAAAGAATAGATGAAAGTCGTTACATGCATGCAATAATTCAGATATAATTAGATTTATAAATTGTATGCAAATGCAATTTACTGAATCTGCTTTATATTTGTCAGACCTAAATTTTTTCACTTTCTCGGTTTTCGGTTGAAATCTTATTCATTGCATATAAGTTTTCTTCTTAAAATTGTAGCTCCTCATTTATATTTCTCCAGCTACTTTTTTGTTAAAATATTATGGTATAGCCAGTTTTTACACTGGTCAATGAAAAATAGTCAGCGTTTACCAAGTCAATGAAAAATAGCCACTATTTTGCTGCAACAGGGACCGGTCCAATATAATATACGGGAGTTTTGGTGCATTTGTGTACGAACTCGAGCATATTATACTGGACCGGTATACTTTGCTAACTCCTGTAAAATTTGCGGGAGATTGGAGCACTAGTGCTCCAAACTCCAGTATATTATACTGGACAATTATACTTGCTGGAACTCCCGTAAAATTTGCAGGAGTTCCAGCATAATTATNCAATAGTAAATCTGGCTATTTTTGATTTTCTCCCGACTTTTTTTTATATACATTAAGAAAAAGAGGTTTCTTCTATACAGAATAATGCGTATATCTTTAATGTAGCAAAACACATTTTTACCAAGCGCCTAAAAGAATTCAACTAATAAAGCACTATATATATATATATATATATATATATATATATATATATATATATATATATATATTCTATATTATTATAAAAGCACGAATAATTTATGTTAAATGTTGAACAACTAAAATAGCCTCGGAATATTGATCGACTTTTATAACCTTAAATATTTGTATAATTTGAAGATACAATTGTAAATCACGTAAGGCTAGAATTCTTTTCCCATTTAAACTACACATAAGGCAAACGTAAAAGTTTCCATGCTTCTCGATTTTTAGGAGTCCTTTACCAAGTTTAACTTATTATAACTCTTTTTTGTTTTAGGAGTAGTTCTTATTTTGAGCACTTTTACGTTTGTCCATTCTTTTATATTCTTTTAGAGATAGGAGCCCTTAATTTTTTTTTACTATTTCAACTAGAGAATTTGGATAGCTTTCGTTTTAAAGTGCTAAGTTACAACTATTACAAAAATAAATCTCACATTGAAACAAATAGTTATTAACAATTACTGACATTAGTGAATAGTCATTTACTTTCTTTGTTCTAATTTATGTGAACTTATCTATATTATTATAAAAGCACGAGTTTGTGCTAAATATTGAACGATTAAAATATTACCGAGATATTGATAGACTTTTATAACCTTAAATATTTATATAATTTTAAATTACCTAAAATTAAAATTTTTTTTCGATTTAAACTACACATACGCCAAGCCTACTAAGTTGAATTTGGGTCAAATTCTTTTGGGTCTTTATCGTCTTGCATCTTTGTCACAGTAGCCTACTTCTTCTCAGACAACATAAAATTCAAATGTCGTCATACCAATCCTACTTGAACTATAACCGTACAAATAAGGTTAGATTCAAATATTTATCTCGGCCACAAACATAAAGGATAAGCAAATTAAAATTCGAGTGATTCAAAAAAAAGAAATATTATACATAAATACATTTCCTTCTTAATCTATTATTTGGCAAAACTTATTCATATTTTTTTGAAAGCAATATGACTCGCTAACACACGACTGAATGAGCATCCTCTTCAAATGACTTTATTGTTAAATGTAGGAAACTTATAATAAAATTTAGGAATAAGTTTCGAAAGATTTTACTGAAAAGACAAACATTGATAACATGATTTGTTTTTAAAGCATGCGTTTAATATAATGTTCATTCGTTTTGAGTTCAACTATTATGTTGATAATAATATGATTGATTTTCAATTTAAAAGATTGTTGTGGTTTTGATAACACAATTGCTTTTCAATGATTTTTCCTTCTTGTATGTAACTTTAAATAAATCTAATTCCTTGTTCTTTCACATATTTATAATAAATTAATTTTTGCTCTTTTATGTAACTGATTAAACATTAATGTGCAAGGCACGTATATATATATATATATATATATATATATATATATATATATATGCACCAATCAATTACTATATTTATTAAAGAAATTAAATATTATTGATTATACAAGGGATTACTATTAGAGGAGAAACCTTTTTATTTAATAAGTTATTATCTATGGGAGAAGCTACTGATCATTTACTGGTGATGGGCTTTATCTGTGGGTTATTAGTACACTTTGCATCCTTTTCGTATTTCATATATTTCTTATATTGCTGTTATTTTGTTATTTTATGGTATTTTATATTATGTTATGGATTCTATGTTATTTTATGGTATTTATTCTGAGTTTATTGATAATACTAATATAGCGTCTCTTGTTACCTTCTTGAGCCGAGGGTCTCCTGGAAACAGCCTCTCTGCCCCTCGGGATAGTGGTAAGGTCTGCGTACATATTACCCTCCCCAAATCCCACTTGTAAGATTATACTAGGTTGTTGTTGTTGTATTATCTATGGGAGAAGAAGAGCTAATTTTTGAAGAAAAAATTATTTATGCAACTAATAAGGAAGTCCAAAATCGGAATATAAAAGAGTAGTAAAAAGAAAAGGACTCATAAATAAAGAAAAAATGCATAAGTACCCCCTGATCTATAGCCGGATTCCCAACTATACACTCTATCTTTGCGGGGTTGTTATAAATAGAATTCTATTTAAGGTGAATGTCATATTATAGAGAGATCTTAGGTTTGTTACTTGATGACCGAGTCACTTTTTCCCTATAAATAGAGGGTATCTATTCCATTGTAAATCATCACAAATCAATAAGAATTCTCTCTCTACTTTTCTGTGTAATACTCTTCTTCTTCTTTTATTGTTTCATAATACGTTTTCAGCACGAGACTCTAACCAATTGGGTAGAAGCTTTGGGATTGAGTATAATCATTGTCAATTGTTCCATGAACTTCCATGAATATTTTCTAGATTTATGTCACGACCCTAGTTCACCAATTGTGAACACGTCATGACGGCACCTAGTCTTCGCAACCAGGTAAGCCTAAC
>MU753503.1:0-25963 GCA_026770625.1 Nicotiana glauca
AATTTGAGGTTAGATTAGTGGGTATTAATCATAAGAGAGTAAGGAATCATTACCCAATCGTTGCCTCTGAAAAACCCTCGAAGATTCTGCCAAAACCGAGCTCTCTAGCTTGAGTTTTTGTAAAAATGGAAGAAGGGTTCATTTTGAAATGTTATATTCTGCCCAGGTCCTTTGTTCAATGCGATCGTGGGAAGGGATATGCAATCGCAAAGAAGAAAAATTTAAGGCCCTGAAGTTGGTCTATGCGATCGCGACAGGAGGCTATGCGATCGCGTGAGAGAAGGACCCAGTGCTTTGCGATCGCAGAGCTGAATTATGTGATCGCAATGAAGGAAATTTTGCCCCCTCCAGAATTACTCTATGCGATCGCGAATGGGAGGGTGCGATCGCATAGAAGGATACCAGATACCAGCAGTTCAACAATTCAACAAGTTCCAAAAACAACCCATTGGGCATCCGAAACACGCCTGAGCCCCCTGGGACCTCAACCAAACCTATAGACATATCCCATATCATCATTCAAACTTGTACAAATCCTTAAATCACCCAAAATAACACCGGAAACACTATTTAAGCCAAGATTCAAGCCTATGAACTTAAATTTCTAACCAAATACACTTTCGACCAAAAACCTATCCAAACCTTGTCTGAATGACCTGAAATTTTGCACACACGTCCCAAATGACATGATGGAGCTACAGAAACTTCCGAAATTCAAATACGACCCTCGAATCAAAAACTCACTATCTAATCGGAAACTTCAAAAATTCAAACTTCGGCATTTTAAGCCTAAAAGAGCTACGGACCTCTAAATAACATTCCGAACACGCTCCCAACCCCGAAATCACCTAACGGAGCTAACGAAACCATCAGATTTCCATTTCGAGGTCGTCTTCACTCTGCTTTGAATACGGACCATTTTTCAACTCGTAAGCTCTCATTTAGGGACTAAGTGTCCCAAAACACTCCGAATCCTAATACCGAACGTCCCGGCAAACTTAAAATAGCAGAAATGAACTTAGGGAAAGTAGTTAATGAGGAATTAGGGAGTAAATTCCAAAAACGACCGGCCGGGTCGTTACAGTTTTGGGTTCAGGCTGTGTAAAAGGTTCACTGTTCCATTGAATTCCCTGTGATTTCTTAGGTTTTTTCCAATTTCTGAAATGAGTTCTAATCTAAATGGAGCTAAAATGGTTTGAGTTTAGTGGTTTAAAGAGTCGGGTCGATTTGGTTGATTGTTGCGCACTATTTCTTGGTTTAAAGCTGGGTCTCTTGGTTATCTCTGCTGCTGACCACTGTTTTTGCTAATGCCTAACTGTTGTTCTTCTCACTTCATTCTTATTTTACTTTCCAAGTATGTCTTTCACTTGACTAACTTATGAGGTGCAAGAATGGAAGTTTTGTAGTTATGCTCAATAGTGGTGGATGAATAATAGTCTATATTTTTCAAAGTTTGCTCATGAGATTTCTTATTTGAATCAATTTTATTGTATGAACACTATTGTATTCAGTCATGTTTAGGTAGTGTACAATTATATAAATCTCTGTTACATTCCGCAGTTTTTTTTTTACGTTGTTAGCCCCTCCCTTATGTACCTGGCTAGGTGGAATTTGTTATCACTGTTAACATTGTCCTAGCTGTTCAACTTGAGCTTGATTCTGAATTTGGGATTGTAGTTGAAACAAAAGATGTGTCCTCCTTTAGGGAACGACGCTGGTTTAATCTAAAAATATATGGCCTAGTTGGATTGTGCAACATTGGAACATATATATCTTATGTCACTTGATGATTAATGACTTATTCAAAACAAGTATGGGCATGTTCATGTTCTTGAAGAGCGCCAGAGGTATTTTTAAAGCATTGTATGTGAAAAACTTTAGGCAACTGGTAATTGAGGCTCTTTAAAGTTAATTTGACATTTTGGAATACAAATTGAATGCATGTCAACATAATTCATGTATAATATGAGATAAGCGCATTGGATTGGCACGATTAGTTCTGGGTTCAATTTATTGAGGCCATAAATATAGAAATGAATTCAATCTTTCGTTAAGAGTGTTAGTCTCCATGCCACTAATTGCCAATAATGGCTAGCCTTCCGTTGTTTGTATGATCCTAAATGCGCGAGCTTAATCATGCAAGTTATCCGTTTCTTTTCTCTTTCTGAACTTGGTAATTTTTATATCTCATGACTTTGCATTTATCTCAAAATTGGCTTTAGGAGAATTTTGAATATCCGCAGTTCATTTAGCCGAACGGATTGGGGGCGAGCCATATTAGACAATACAAATAGCTATGGCCCTCCAAATGTAGTTTGAATTCCCTTTTTAAAATTAAAATTGAGGTGCACCATGTCAAACAAAACTTCAAATGTGGCCCTCATTTAACTATTTCTTTAAAATCCTTAGAATTCGGGGTGCGCCATTTAGCAAATTTCCATGGCCCTCGCAAAGCTAAAAATGCGTAATTGCTTTAGGCGCGTTATTTTAATAATATTACCTTCCTAAACTCGGGTGTGCATTTCATGTGACCCAAATCCAAATCCTTATAACGTTGAATAAAATGTGTTTCGAATTGCGGGTGCATTTCATGTGGCGCAATCCAAAGACATATTTTAGACGACGTTAAATCTTCTTTAAAATAAATAAAAGCGATTAAAAGTTAAATTTGCACGTAGGTCTAAAATATTTTAAAATCAGATAATTAAGCCGAATATAACAGTTGAGCGACCATGCTAGAACCACGGAACCCGGGAATGCCTAACACCTTCTCCCGGATTAACAGAATTTCTTACCCGAATTTTTGTGTTTGCGGACTGTAAATCAGAGTCAATCTTTCCTCGATTCGGGATTTGAACCGGTGACTTGGGACACCCTAAATTATCCCAAGTGGCGACTCTAAAGTTTAATAATATAATTTCGTTTCGATTGTCCTTTAATTAGAAAAACTCGCTTTATTATACCCCTTTCGATGTTGTAGGAAAGAGAAGGTGTGACAAATAGGATTTCAGATTTCTCTGAACATCCCTGAAGTTTACCTCATCGTCTTCATCTTCTTCATCATCATCATCATCATCTGGCTAAGCCATCAGTGCGAACAGTGAATCGTACTTTGTTGCTTCAGTTTCCACTGCCATCATTGAACTGTTTTCTGCATCTGATTCCCTTTCGGATTCACTTGAGGAGTCTCCCCAAGCAGCAAGAGCCTGCTTAATGATATTGTCTGCAGCACTTTTTTAATTGAATCTTTTCTCTGGAACCGGGTTCCTTTTTCTTGCTTTGTTAGGATTTTGCTTGTACTGCTCCTATTTCGCGAGTGGGCAGTCTTTGGTGAAGTGCCCTGACTTTCCACATCCATGATAGAGATCATTATTCCTTATTTTACTTGAACTGCCCCACTTTGGTATGCCACCGTTTCTTCGAACCATTTTTTGAAATCTCTTAGTAAGATAGGCCATGTCACTATCTTCAGCACTTGAATCACTCCTTTCAGCTTTAAGCACCAGGTTCTTTTCCTTTTTAGGCTCTCTTCTTTCACTGTCTTTCTTTCTTTTCATCTTGTATGTTTTCAGATTACCAATCAACTTATCCATGGTCAGAGTCTGTAGATCTTTAGCTTCCGTGATGGCATTTACCTTACTTTTCCAAGACCCGGGTAGAACACTGAGAATTTTCCTTACAAGCTTGTTTCTGGGAATGACATCTCCAATCGAGTGAAGCTCATTTATGATGGTGGTGAATCGGGTGTGCATGTCTTGTATGGACTCATCATCCTTCATCCTGAAGAGCTCATATTCTGTGGTGAGCATGTCAATTTTGGATTGTTTGACCTGGGTGGTTCCTTCATGAGCGGTTTGCAATATTTTCAATATTTCTTTTGCAGTTTCACAAGCTGAGACTCTGTTGTACTTATCAGGTCCTATGCCACACATCAAGATTTTCTTGGCACAGTAGTTCTTTTCTACAGATTTTCTGTCAATGTCGTTGTACTCTCTCTCTTCTTCCTTTAGGCACCATTTGCTCTTTTTCTTCAATCTTCTTCATGGGAACATGTGGACCATCACATATAATATCCCACAGCTCTAAATCTTCTGCCATAATGAAATCATGCATCCTGGTCTTCCACCAGCCGTAGTATTGACCATTGAATCTGGGAGGTCTATAGGTTGATTGTCCTTCTTCAAAGCTTGGTGGAGCAGCCATTGAAGATTTCTCCTAGGTGTTAGCATGATAGGAGAAACCTGCTCTGATCCCAATTGTTAACTTATATGAGTTCACCAAGCTATAGAGTACCTAGTCCTCTATGAGATAATACTTAGGATGCAGTAACTACTGAATGTAAAGAAGGCCAGAGATTTTCTACGTGAAAAAATCTCACACAAGGGGAAAAAAAACCACGACCTACACCTGTAGGCTTTAAGCTCAACTAACTTGTAATCTACCTATTACAAACGATTTTACAAGCACCCTATTGCAAAGACTTCAAACTAACTTGTGATGCACCACCACAAGCCACTCTAAAACTCCCTAGTTAAAGAGGATTTAACTTATGACTACTACTAGTCACAACATAAACTCTAAAGTTTACGAATTTGGTTTGTTCCTAAGACAGTGCTTCCAAGAAAGCAAACTAGGAATTACAATGTAGAACAATTAACAAGATTACAACTCAAATATGGGCATACATAAGACTCTGCTAGAAATTGATCCTCAGTAGAGTTGTCTTCTTGTTATTGACACACCAGTGACTTCAATGCCAGATAAAAGCTTCTTCTACTTGAGAGAATATCACTGAATACATAAAGGAAATGTATCTTGCACCGGGTTATTTTATCACAAAAGATATTACAATAGGTAGTGATGTCAACTCTTGGCGTACTTCTTCTAAGTAAGAAGTGACTGTTGTACTGTCTGCACAGCCGCTTCTGGGCAGTTGCGTTCTAGCTGGATAGTGGACTTTGCACTTCTGTCAGAACACACGAGCGGACCAGGTCCTGGGTGTGTTCCTCTTCTGTAAAAGTTTCCGGATGGTCACTTTCTTCTGCTACATTCCAGTTGTGCGCTTGACCTGTACTTCTGTCAGAGAACCTCAAGGGAGAAGGTCCCTGTTGTGTTTCTCTTTATACTGATTGCGTATAGTCACTGACTTGTTCTATTGCCGGAGACATCTAAGGGACCAACGCATCGGGTCCATATTTGTGTTCCTCCCTGTGGTCGTTTATCCATTTGCGGATTTTCAGACTTCGAACATTTCTCATGAGATGTGTATGCTGTGGGACAAGGTTCTCTATCTGGTTCTTCATTACAAGTTTGTTAGATCATCAAAACATAAGAAGCATACGGCTAAGACACTGAAAACTCATCAGATATAAAGATCGACAACAAGAGTTTTTTTAAGGCAGAACAACCAAAGCATTAGGAGGAAATATACATAAAAAGTGTTCGTTAAGATATCACATTAAATACTTTTAAATTATAATACATAATTATCTAACTAACATGACTAAATTATTCGTTTATGTAAGTTTTGATTATGTTCTTTTATTTTAAATTCATATATTATGCTAATGTAATAATATTTTTCTCCATTTAGATGATTATTGTATTATTAAACAGAAAAATTCTCTCATTAATTAAATTTGATTGTTCCTTCATATAAATAAATATTTAAATAATTACGTGTCATTATTCACGTGCAACACACGTTCATAGATACTAGTATAAGAAACATATATGAGCTACACTGAATGACAACAATTTAACAACAAGGGTTGTGGTGGAGTGGTAAACACTCCTTCATCATTAACCAGAGGTCTCGGGTTCAAGTCCCTAGGTATGGTGTCGCCTTTGTTAGGAAGCGCTTTACCCTGATGTGGGATTTTCCGGCGCGAAACTGAATTTAGTCGGGCACTAATGTGGATACCGAACACCAGGTGGAAAAGTGAAAAAAAATGACAACAATTTCAGTTTTAAGATATTTGTATCTTTCTTAGTTTGTTCATACAATAGACAAATCCAATATGATATGATATTTTCTAAACAAATCATGTCAATTGGATTTTATTTAAGTAAATTTAGAAGAGGAGATAAAGCTAATTTTCTACAATTTTTGGAATTCAATTTTTTACAATTGAAGTCTTTTAATATTCTAATTCGCTTTAATTAGCTTGTATCTTATGGCTGGTATGGATGGTTGTTCCCCATTTAATTATTTTTTTCTAGAACTTTTGCCACCATGTTAAAGGTGTTTTGCCGCATTCTATTTTATTTTTTCTCCTAATTTGATTTTAACTCAATTCTAATCAGCTGTGCTCTTTTGTTTTGGCTTCTTCTGTCTCGCTCCTTTGTTCTGCTTTCTTAAGGTGTTTTACCTTTTTCTGTTTTATTTTTTAAAATTATTTTTATGCATAATTTTTAATAAATTTAATATTTAAACAATTGATGGTATTTTAGTCAACTTATCAGTTACAGTATAGTACGATACAATCAGACTAAATAGCAAAATATTATTTAACAATAATAAATAATATAATCTATACAATTTAACAATACAATATGATATAATATAATATATTATAAAACCACAGGGAATAATAATTCAAACAGAGTGTTATTCTAGTTTCCCTCATTTATCTTTCCTTAATTTCCAAGCAAAGAGATTTGGCTGTCAAACAGAAGCTTTGGTCCATTCCCTACCAGCCTTTCCCAGAACAATTATGAAATACCCTCCACTTTATTCGTTATCACAATCATTTGAGTTCTGATTACTTGTTGGTTTGGTGGCTTTTAATTTTTCGAATATATAATCAAAAGCAAAAGATGTAAAAAAATAAACTAATAATAATAAACCTTATAAAAGAAGTTTTGTCGGTGTGAGCTAAGAGGCAGTTGACAAAGTATTATATTTGAAAAAAAAATGAAACATGCATGACGAACTTTATGGTGTAACGAAGATGTAAGAAATACTGCTGGTCAACTAGCAAGGGTGTTTGTGTTGCGAGTGATAAGATCATTTTTTAATTAAAGGTTTTGGGGTTGAAATCGAGAATAATATATATATATATATATTATAGATCAGGTATGCCTGCTTCCGTGGGTTCAAGGATCACTTCGAGAACAAGATCGAAATAGATCAGGCGCGAGCCCGATGACAAAGTACAAGATTCGAAGATCGAAGTGCTCGATGAACATCGAGGTCAAGTATGACCAACCTCGAGATAATACCGTTACGGTTTCATAACAGAAAGAGCGAGATTCCTGGAGTGGTCCTAAGATCACAGCGTAAATTTCGGAACTGATTTGTAATAGGCGATTAGACAGCTGTATATTAAGATTCCTTATTATAATTAGAAGTGCAACTTATTTAGGATTTCCCTGCTATATAAAGGGAAACCGGTCATTTGTAATCATCAATCATTAACAAGAGAAAATACATACATCACTTTCTTGCTTACTATTCATCTAAATTATTTTGTTATTATTTTATTGTTCTTTTTCATTTACCTCGAGGCCGCCTTAGCCCGAGGTCGAGACTAGGTCACATACGAGTTTGATTTACCTTATTCTTTAATTTATATACTTGATTTCTTGTTTATTAATTCGTATTGAATTGAATCATATATCTTTAAAACCACACAATAAATTTAATTGTTGTTCGGATTTTAGGGTAAACATGTGTGTGTGAGTATGTATATATGTGTCAATTGTGTATTTTGCCTATTAAGTGCTGTAAAATTTTAGATGCAGATGCACCGACAAGAAAAGGAAATAAGTGATATGGTGACAATCTGAACAAACTGTATAAGCTACAATATTCAATGATGCCAACTCTCTCTACTATTTCTTTTATTCATAATTTGTATTTTTCAAGGGTTACACAGGGAAGTTAGACTGGAAGAAAAGAACCCTATAAAATCTTCAGTATTATTTTGACCATTTTTTATTTAAAAAATCTATAATTTAAATAGCTTTTGTAATGATTAATGAATCAGAAAACAAAATTTCCGACAAAAGAGACGAATTTGGCACCAAATTTGAAGTCCCACCAAAAAGGGGTGGAAAAGATTCGGACAACTTGTTAATTTACCCTATTTTATGTGAGTATTTTTTTTAATAAAAAAAAAACAGTTAAATTTGTTGGCTCGTTGTCCTTTCAAGAATCTTTGACATAAAATTTATTTGATAATTCATTAAATATATATGTGGAACTTTTAATTCCCTCTCCTATGATTTATATTAAAATTTAAAGTAGTTATTAACTAGTTTAGTTTGAATACGATATTTTTCCTAATAATGCCGTACGTAAGTTGTTCATGCATTTTCATTTCTGTCTTACCAGAAAGACGTACGTCTTTTAATTATATATATTAGGTGTGATAATATATTAGAAGTTTATCGTTGCTAATATTTCAAGTTTATAGGTTTAGAATTCTAGGCATTTCAAGTTTCTGGGTTCCAAACTGATAATTTATGTGTAATCAATGATTATTCCTGGACCAATATAAGGTTTGAACTAAAGCTACTGGGTTCACTGAACCCGTAGCCAGAACACTGGCTCCGCCTCTGTCTTTTTTGATAATTATAGTGTCCAGAGATCAACTTATGTGCACTTCAACTAATTTCACGGGATTTTTACCATCTCCTACCAACAACAATCAATAAGTACTAGGTAACTCTGTCTATCAATACTTGGGCAAATAAAAAAAAAGGGACAAACTCGTAATATATATATGTATGAAGTTTTATTTTGTTGATCTCCAACTACTGAAATAGGAACATTTGATTGAAAAAGAGGTTAGTGCACTAAGATATGCAGCTAACCACCATGTTATGTGAGTGACCTTTAATAAGATAAGTATGCCTAAAATAAATTAAGTACGATTGATTAGGACTTCTTTGCTTTTATTTTGATTTAAATTTATACAAATTGGTGGTGTAAAAAGAAACATAATTAAATTCACAATCATCTTATTTGAATTGCATTATATACAGCAGTTAATAATATTCTTTAGGAGTTTTTTAGCCCTGGCATCGATGTTTATGCCAGTTCTAGTACTTTTTATTTGGCATAATATTTGTATGAGACGAATATTAATGGATTTTATGGTCAGTGAGTATAGCTGAATCAAATTTGAGACTAAAGTGTTAATTAATATTATCTAACCAAATTTCACTTACTATAATTTATTTATTGTTGTAAGACTCTTTAACGTGATACAATAGAAAAATTATACTTCCTCCGGTCATTTTAATTGATTAATTTGGCATTTTTTTTGTGGTCTATAATATTTAATTTTTTCAGATATTAAGAAGGTTTGACTTCTTTTTTTTCAAATTTTCCCTTGGAATATATGTTATATTTTTAATAAGCAAATCACAGTTAATATGGTTAATTTTATTGTTAACTAATGCTAAAATATGAATCTTTTAATATATATATATAGCCAAAAAATTAATTAAATTTGACCAGAAAAAATATCTCAATGCACAAAATTAAATTCTTTTTATTTAAAGCGCATGTCAGCGGCGCGGGGCGGGGCGGGTGCGGACTAAACCCGCAAAACTTTCAACCCGCTCCGCCCCGGCCCACCCCGCATAGCAAATTTTTTATTTTTAACCCGCCCCTCCTAGCACCCACAAAACCCGCCCCGCCCCGATCTATACATGCAAACAAGTATTGACTTCATTGATTCAATTATCAGCTCATAAACTATTGTAGATTTACAGAGATGAGTAAGAAGAAGATGAAGACTCAAGAGAGCAATGAAGAGCTGAATATTCTAGAATCTTCACTAACTCAACTTTACAGAGGTTCTAATATATATTCTTACACACGGTTTTTCTCCTCTATTTTGTCTATTTACAAATTGCCCGCTCTCACTTACTTTTATCTCCTATTTAGTCCCTAGTACAATAATACTCCCCCTCAAGCTAGTACGTGGAAGACATCTTCTACTCCCAGCTTGGATAACAGGAACTGATGTTGTGCTGCACTCAATCATTTTGTCATTAGGTCTGCAAGTTGCATTTTTATAGGGATATACTGAGTTGCAATCAACCCATCCTTGAGCTTCTTCCTGACAAAGTGGCAATCTATTTCAATATATTTAGTCCGCTCGTGGAATATAGGATTTGCAGCTATTTGCATAGCTGCCTTGCTATCACAATGTAAGTTTACTGGTACCTCCACTTTGTTTCCCAACTCTTCCAACAACCCAACCATCCAAACAATCTCAGCTACTCCAGCTGCCATACTTCTATACTCTGCTTCTGTCGAGCTTCTACTAATTGTCTGTTGCTTCTTGGACTTCCATGATAATAAAGAATTACCAAGCTTCACAATATAGCCTGTTACAGACCTTCTTGTGTTAGGACAGGCTGCCCAGTCTGAATCACAAAAGGATGTGAGGGTTGTTGCTTGTCCTCTTCTCAACAGTATCCCCAATCCAAGAGCTGACTTGATGTATCTTACCACCCTCAGGGCTGCATCTAGGTGAGACTTCTTGGGTTGTTGCATGAATTGACTCAACACCTGCACTGCAAAGCAGATGTCTGGTCTTGTGATTGTGAGATAGATTAGCTTTCCAATGAGCCTTTGATAGGCTCCAACATCTTCAAGTTGGTGATCATCTTTTCCAACATGACTGTCATTGTCAACTGTTGTTAGCTTCTGATTCAATTCAATAGGAGTAGCTACTGGCATGCAACCACTCATCCCTGCATCAGTGATTAACTCCAATGCATATTTTCTCTGATTCAATAGAACTCCTTTCTTTGATCTTAGGACTTCAATTCCCAGAAAATATCTTAGATCCCCTAGGTCTTTTACCTTAAAGGAACTATGTAGAGTGTCCTTTGTTTGGTCAATGAGGAACTGCTTACTCCCAGTTATTAAGAGGTCATCAACATAGACAAGGACTATCACAATGTACCCTTCATGTCTCTTGGTAAATAAGGAATGATCATGAGCACTCTGAGTGTACCCAGCTTGTAAATGAGCATTTGTGAGTTTGATATTCCATTGTCTAGATGCCTGTTTCAATCCATAAAGGGATTTCAACAATCTACATACCTTGTACTTCCCCTGTTTGTGAAATCCCTGAGGAAGTTCCATATAAACCTTTTCAAATAAGTCTCCTTGTAGGAAGGCATTGTTGACATCCATTTGAAACAAGAGCCAATTCTTCGAGGCAGCAACACTGATCACAGTTCTCACAGTGACCATTTTGGCCACTGGGGAGAAAGTTTCATGATAATCTAGGCTTTCTTGTTATGTATATCCCTTGGCAACTAATCTTGCCTTGAACTTATCTATTTCTCTATTGGCCTTGTACTTAATTTTGTAGACCCATTTTGAACCAATGGGAAGTTTCCCAGCAAGAAGGTCTACTATCTCCCTTGTATTGTTTCTTCAAGAGCTTGAATCTCTTGTTCCATTGCAATGATCCAATTCTGATATTTAACAGCATTCTTTAAGGTTTTTGGCTCAGTGTAAGCTGAGAAAACTACCAGGTAGGATTGATATTCTGGTGGTAAATGATGGTAAGCAAGGTGGGAAGATAAAGGATATTTGCAACAATTTGTGGATTTGGTTTGAATTATATAATCCATGTGCCAAACAGGAGGATTAGAGTTCCTTTGAGGTCTGGCATATTTAGTAGGTGGAGGCAGTTGTGACTTCGTGGCAACAGAAGGCTGAGTTGGTTCATCTGGTTGGATTTCTGGTTCAGCTGAAGGGACATCTGTGGGTGAAACTACAGGAATTGTTGGTTCATTCACTTCATTCACAACCTCCACCTCCTCTGGAGATTGGTGGGAGTCTGGCTGAGCATCACAAGGATGAGGATATGTATCAAGAAAGGTATCTCCAGGGTTGTTGTTATAACCTTGCTGACTCGGTATTGGTACAGAAGGTGCAGAACTGCTATCAATATGCCCTTCTTGCTGTGTTGATGAAGAAGATGTGGGAGGAATGAGTGGAGTGTCTGAAGACAAAAGCTGAGTATGAGCAGGACATTGAGTGAACATATCATTTTCATCACTACCAATATCTTTAAATGGGAAGATATGCTCCTTGAAGGTGACATCCCTGCTGACAAGAAAACTTTGATTGTCTAAGTCATACAATTTTTACCCTTTCTGAGTATCAGAATAACCAAGAAATACTGTCTTCTTGGCTCTAGGAGCAAATTTATCCCTTCTTGATAGATTGCTTGCATAACTCAAACATCCAAAAACCCTGAGATGATCAATATTGGGTTGCTTCTGATATAACAGTTCATACGATGTCCTTCCCTACAAAACTGGTGTAGGCAGTCTATTGATTAAATAAACTGTTATTTTAACACACTCTCCCTAGAACCTAATTGGGACTCCACTCTGAAATTTTAGTGCTCTTGCACATTTCTAAAATGTGCTTGTGCTTCCTTTCCACAATGCCATTTTGTTGTAGAGTGTAAGCACAGATACTCTGATGCACAATACCAAGTGTAGCCAACAGTTCATTGCACTTAGAATTGAAAAACTCTGAACCATTATCAGATCTCAAAAATTTCACAGCAACAGCAAACTGATTCTTTATTATGGAAAGGAAATTTTTCAACACAACTATCACTTCACACTTAGAATGTATCAGACAAACCCAAGTATATCTATTAAGATCATCCACATTAGTGATAAAATATTGCTTCCTATCATATGTAGGCACATTATAGGGCCCCCAAACATCTAGATGAATTAATTAGAAGACATATGTTGAACTAGTAGTACTTATAGAGAATTGTGATCTACATTATTTTGCTAAGGGACATATATCACATTCATCAGTTTCACTACTACTAATTTTATTCTTTATACTTGGGATTTGTTGAACAGTCCTCATGGCTGCATGCCCCAACCTCATATGCCAAAGATCAGATTCTGTTTCCTTTCTCTGAATCATACCAACTAATATTGACATTGTTGCTTGCTTATTTAACAAGTACAAGCCTGCTGACTCTTTACCAATCCCAGTACCTTCCCACTGAAGAGTTCCTAAAATAGATAGAAATCAGGGTAGAAGCTGACCCAACATTTGAGATCCCTAGTAAGCTTTGATACTGACAGAAGATTAAACTTAAAATCAGGTACATGTAACACATTCTTCACCCACTAATCTGTTAAAATTTCTGCATTTCCAGTATGTTCTATCTTTGCCCTTACTCCAGTTGGTAATTGCACTCCACTGTTACTCTGGCCCTCTATACTCTTAACATTACTAAGGACCTCTTTATTGTGAGTAATGGGATGTGTAGCCCCTGAATCTATTATCCAATCTACTATTGAAGCACTAAAGAATAGAGAAATTATACCTGCCATGTTGGATGAGCATTGTCTAGCTGGTGGTTTGTTTAGTACTCTCACTACTGATTATACTAATCCGCAGTTAACACATATCCTTGAAATTAATTCATAATTGTCCCCAACTCTTCAGTGCTTGCTACATTAGCATAGGTCTTTTGTCCTCCACTATGAAATTTCCTCTTGCTTTTGAAATCTACTGGATAGCTAATGATTTTGTAGCAGTTTTCTTTCAAGTGTCCTTTTTAGCCACAGTGGTCACATATCAACCCAAACTTCTTAGTTGGTTTGAATCCTTGAGTCTTTCCTGCCATCATAGTGAGAGGATCTCTGTTTGTGTCACCGACTGCCAGTGATCTCTGACTTTCCTCCTGAATTACTAGTGCATATACCTCGTTTATTGAAATAACTAGTCTACTCATGAGAACATTGATCCTAACATTGCTATAGCTCTCATTCAGACCCATAAGAAACTGCAGTAACCTAATTTGCTCTAGAAGTTCCATTAAGGGTCTAGACTCCTCACAATCACAGTAAGATTTAGGAGCCAGCACATCTAATTCATTTCACAAATCGCTCATTCTAGAATAATATGTTATAACTGAATTTGTACCTTGTTTTAAAGTAGCCATTTCTGTCCATAAGTGGTAGATTCTCGTTAAACTGCATCTATCAAACTTCTCTTTGAAATCACTCCATACTTTCTTTGCATTTGACGCAAACACAATCCAGGCATCAATTCATTCGGAACTGCGCTACCAATCTATGAGACCACAATTGCATTACATTTTTCCCATTGTTCTGCGAGTTCTCCCTTGTACATATTTTTGACACATGTTCCATCCATAAATCCCAGCTTACCTTTTCCCCTTAGAGGCAATTTCATCACCCTGCTCCACAGGGCATAATTTTCTAGCCCTGTGAGATTTATTGGGACTAATACTAACCCAGAAGCATCTGAAGCTTGAAGAAAAAGTGGATGATTGTGTTCAAGTTGAGTTACCTCATTTCCTGCCATGTTTTATTAAGTGCGAGCTTTGTCTGAATTTGATTATCCAAAAATTCTCCGACGATCGCCGGAATCTTCATCGAAACCCAAGTTGTCAGATCGCTACTCTGATACCATGTCGGATTGAGCTAATTCAGAGAGCTAATACACGCCTCCATACATGCAAACAAGTGTTGACTTCATTGATTCAATTATCAGCTCATAAGATGTTGTAGATTTACAGAGATGAGTAAGAAGAAGATGAAGACTCAAGAGAGAGAAATGGAGAGCTGAATATTCTAGAATCGTCACTAACTCAACTATACAGGGATTCTAATATCTATTCTTACAAACGGTTTTTCTCCTCTATTTTGTCTATTTACAAATTACCCCTTCTCACCTACTTTTATCTCCTATTTAGTCCCTAGTACAATAATAGATATCCCCCTCTTATCTCACTTTATCTTATCAAATTTGATATTATTTATCGCAGCTCCCAAATAAAATAAATTAATCTAGAGATTATAATAATCCAGAGATAATTTAATCCATGTACCAACCCTTAAGGTCACATCTAGGTTTAAATTAGACCAATAAAAACCACGGGTAGATTCTTGGTACTGTTCGAGGAAGGAGAAAAGAACGAAACTAATAGCTCGTGTAGCCAAATTTTTTTTTGGTCAAAAGTAATTTTTTTTTAATGTTAAGATGTTTGGCTAAACTCTTAGAAGGAAAAAAAAGTAATTTTGAGTAAAAGCAAAAATAATTTTTGAGAAGTAGAAAATATAGTTTCTCCAGAAAAATGCTTTAAAAAAAACTTTTGATAAAAACACATTTAGAAGTGCTTGTTAAAAGTTTAGCTAGACATTAATTGTTGCTCAAAAGTAATTTTCAAATTAATTAACCAAATACGAACTAGTTCTTGCCAAAAGAACTTATAAGAAAATAATTTCATATAAGTTAATTTTAGAAGTTTGGCCAAACAAGCTATAAGTACATTTTACTGAATAGTTTGTGGCCAAACAGATATGCATTAATTTTTCTAATACAAATGTCAAATCCATTTTTAGCCGACCTTAAACAGAAGTTTATTCTAATTTAGCATAAAATTTCTCATCACATGAGGATGCTTTAGATATACTAGGAGTAAGCTGTTTCGTGTATAATTTGATTTTATTAGGTAGTTTGAATTTTCGAGAATGGTAGATTTTGAGAAGTTAGGACGGCAACTCTTCAACATGTTTTTGCTGCTACTTCAAATTAAAGAAAAGAAAATTGAAAATTGTTACTAAAAAGTTTATGATTAGTACATAATATAATATCCAAAAATTGCAAAGTAAAAGAAACTAGTGAACAAATTAGCTGTTAGAATCCGGGGTTAAGCATACCTGCCATGTGGGGTACATCTTCCATTATTGCACTAACCAAACTAAACCACTCCCTACTCTAATCTTTATTATTTTTTGTAGTACTATACAATCACTAGTAATCATCAATACCAATTAATTTTGAGAATTAAATTCTTTTTAATAGAGAGTTTTATTCTTTTTTTTTTAAAGAAGTCTTTTCGATGTGAATTTAAATTAATTAATTAATGGGCCCCGTAGTGGACATGATATTGAAAATGGGGATTAAGATAATTCGGACGGACATGTGAAGAGGAGGTTCCTAGATGTTCTAATGAAGGTGTAAGAGGTTGGCTATTGTAGGTTTGAGGAGAGGTAGATGTAGGCCAAATAAGTATCGGGAAAGGTGATAAGACAGGACATGATAATGTGCAACTTACGGAGGACATGACCCTTGCTAAGAAAGTATGAAGATCGAGAATTAGGATAGGATGTTAGTAGGTAGTCGATCTTTTCCTTTTAATACCTATAGTAGATTTTCTTACACTTAGAACTCTATTACCACCGATAATCTCTTTTGTTTCGGTTATCTTATTATCATGTTGCTGTTACTGTTTTTTCTTTTAATGACTTTTCCTTTACTGTATTTCTTTTACTATGATATGACGATGCTTTTCCTTAGTCGAGAATCTATCAAAACTCTCTCTACCTCCACAAGGTAGGTGTAACGTTGATGTACACATTATCTTTCTCATACTTTACTTGTGAGATTATACTGAGTTTATTGTTACCGTTGTACATACATACCTCTCTATAACAATATCTATATATGACAGTCATTCACTATAAAAAATTAAGTTTTTCTTGGAACCAATTTTTATGTATGTTATAATATATATTTTTTTATAACAACACTTCACTATAAAAACTAAAAAATATCGAAATAAACGAAACTATAATAGAGAGGTTTGACGGTAATGAACTTTAAATATCATACGATTAAACTAAGAAAATACACATCACTAGTATTCCTACTATTAATAAATTATTTTTGGTTAGAAAGAAAATGGAAAGGTGAGGTGTAACAATCAAATCCAGCACATGCAACGAGAGTATATAGTCAGCAATCGTAGGCCGCCCCACACACAAGTATTTTCAACTCCTAGCTAGAAGCTGCCAATCAATCAATTGATGATATCATGAATTTCAACAAATTCCTTCTCCTTTCCTAAGTCATTTCTCCTTTTCATTCTTTCATACTATTAATACCACACCCTTTTTCTCCTCCTCATTTTTTTCTGCGAATTCAGATCTATTTTCTCATTTCTCTGGTCTACACTTTCAAGTCTGAACCATGGGTGGTGACAACACTGAGAAGGTAATGTTAGTTTCTTTTTTATCATATTTGTTTTCTTTTTTCTTAGCCGACGCTAATTTGTTTGGGACTGAAGAAGCGTATGTAGCCCAGGGGCGGATTTAGGGGGCGGAAGGTAAGTCACTCGAACTTTATTGTCGAAAAATTATACTGTATATATAAGACAAAATCTATTTTTTTTTTTTTACCTGTGTATATTAGGTTTTGAATCCATTTGACACAACCGAAAAACATAATTTAGTGTTCAAGAGGGTTCAAATGAAATTTTGACTCTGCAAATTGCCAATGTCTGTAGGTGGAAACCGAGGGCTTGTAATTGTTTTTTTTTTTTTTTTCTTATAATACAAAAAGAGGGATCATTATTACATGTTCAATAGCTCATTAGCATTTGGATCAACTTTTGAGTCTCTAGCGTTGATTTTTATATCTTCCTTAATGAATAACAATATGATTTTATTTTTTATTTTTTTATTTTGGTTTCTTAACAGACCACCATAATGGTGCTCAAGGTTGATCTTCAGTGCCCTTGCTGCTACAAGAAGGCCAAGAAAGTTCTCTGTAAAATGCCCCGTGAGTCTTTTTTTTTCTTGAATTCCCGTCTCTTTCGGACTTTGAGTTTAACTTATATACATTACAACAACAACAATCCATTATAATCTCACTTAGTAAGTCTGGGAAGGTAGTGTGTTGGCAGACCTTACCCCACTCTGGGATAGAGAGCCTATTTCCAAATAGACCCCGGGCATCCTTCCTCCGAGAACTTCCCACCTTAACTTATATACATTAATTGTGTAAAAAGAATTATTGTCACTTGTCAGCTTACTTATACTTACAGATAACCTTTGTTATTTTCAAGATTATAAATCTCATTTTGTATGAAGTTACTGCCAATATATTTTGGTTGATTAGTGTGAAAATACAACAACAACCCAATACAATCCCATTTAGTGGGGTCTGGAGAGGGTAGTATGTACGCAGACCTTACCCTAGGATAGAAAGGCTGTTTCCAAATAGACCTTAAACCTAGAATTAGTGTTAAAATGTTTTTTAAAATAATATTTTTAGTGTATTTGATGTTAAAATGATTTAAATTGCAGAAGTTAGAGACCAAGTGTATGATGAGAAGGCCAATACTGTCACTATTACTGTAGTATGTTGCAGTCCTGAAAAAATTCGTGACAAATTGTGTTGTAAAGGAGGAAAAGCAATCAAGAGCATTGAGATCAAGGCGGCTGGGAAGCCCAAGGCTCCTGAAAAGCCTAAGGAGCCCGAGAAACCCAAAGGGCCTGAAAAGCCCAAAGACAAGCCCAAGGAGCCTGAGAAAGGTAAGACTGTCACCTTTGAAAAGCCCAAGGAGACTGAGAAGCCCAAGGACAAAACAAAAGAGCCCGAAAAGCCAAAAGACAAAATAAAAAATACTGAGAAGCCTAAAGGACAAGAAAAGCCGACCATAATTGATAAGCCCAAACAAAAAGAGCCTGAAAAGCCCAAAGACGGTCCTACAGCTGCAATGGTGGCAACACCATGGGTATCAGAGCCATTGATGATGATGCCGGTCCAGGGATACCCACATGCAGCATCACATGGATGTGGTTGTGGGCAATGTTATTATACTGGGGGCCCATGTTATCAATACTACGGAACGCCCGTACCACAGCCCCCGGCCCCATATTACGGTAACTACTCGTATGGATATGGGCCTGGGCCTGTCCCATCTGGCTACGGAAAGGGCCCTTATGTTAACGGTGAATACTTTAGTGAAGAAAATGCTACAGGTTGCACAATTATGTAATGTGACCCAATCATTTTGGGCCTACTTTGCACTTTCTTTGTTGGGCTTCTAAATGTGTCCAAAACAAAGCTTTGGGTCCATGCGAATGCCTTTTCTCTGTATTATTATTATTATTATTGTATTCATTAATTTCACATATACAAGGTATAGTTTTCTTTTAACAGAAAGAGAATAATAAGTAGGTGACCAGATGGCTTGTTGACTGTCTTGTTATGTAGTTGGTATACTATGTGATTAAAGAAAAGTACTTGGCTAATCATTGTCCATTTTTTAAATATTACTTTGTGGTATAATCTTCTAATATTAATTATAGTGACAAATGGGATTCAAAAAAGTATTTTAGTTTATTGGTTCGACTCCTTGTTAGTTGTTACTACAACATTTTAGCATTTTCTACCTGTTATCCTCAATTCTACCTTCTTCCCTGGAGTTGCTATTACTTCAGTTGAATGTGAATTGACAAGGAAAGGACAGCGGGATATTATCCCTCGCCAGAAACTGTTTATATTTGATAATCAAAAAAGTATTAATTTTTGTATATAACATACAGAATGTATATATATACAAAAAATATATAAATTTTATATATTTTTTCGGCTATTGTTTTATGGCGGCTATACTGTGCTTTTTTTCCAAGGAAAGCCTAGTTGTGAGGACCCTAAAACTCTAACCGCGAAGAGATTCGAATCACCAAGAGAGCAAAGTGGAAACGATCACTATGTGACTCTTGGAGACAGGAAAGTGTAAGGGTGGTCAATTTGTCGGAAAAATTACATTGCGTATGTAGGTAAAATATCAAGGTTTAGAAAATACATATCATCTATTGAACACGTTTTTTCGGAATTATTTTTACTTCTTTCAATTTTGAACTAACCTTAAGGAAATTCCTGGCTTACTGCTTGGAAAGTGAGTTTGGGGATGAAGTTTACTGTATCAAGAAAATATAAGGCTTGAATAAGAAAATTTTAACATTCTTTGCCTCCTTGAGTTGACATAATGGGACTTTTGCATTCTCATTAGGTATAATATACATAAAATGATACATGCCTCTGACTTAGGAAAACTTTGTAATATACTATTCCAATTTGATAAAAGTCAGCATCCAAGAAAAGCCTTAACATATAGCTGAATAGCCTCTTTGATGAGTTCTTTATTCCATATAATACTTCACTCTTTCTTCTCTTGAAATTAAAATATGCATGTTTGCCTAATTTAAATAACTAAATGTTGCTTTTGCTAGAACAAAAAAAGGGAAGGTCTTAAAGGTGGCATGCACGTTTCTTTGTCTTGAACGTGGCATCAATATTGTTATAGCTGCCGGAGGCGGAGCCGGTATTTCAACCTTATGTGTTCTAGTTTTTAGAAAGGCGATTTCAAGTGTTAGTGACTGTGTTCTAAATTTAATATTTGTACACATTTAATAAATTCTAAACACCGAATACAATGCTTGAGAAAAAACTACTGGATTCGGCCGAATCCGTATTTCGACTTGTGCCTCCGCACCTGATAGCAGCACTATAAATAGAGATGGTTTTGGTCATAAATCATAACTTTTCCTCGCAATTAGTCATGGGGAATTGTATTGATACACTATTTTCTTCATCTCTGAATCAAGAAAATGAAGATGTAAAAGATTTAGTCAATGACCAAAAGCTAAGATCTGATAAAGAGATGTATTATGTGATTCAACATTTCAACCAGCAATGCCATTCACCTAGATGTCTATCCAATGACATTAGTGATAATAGTTGCAAGACACAGAGGATCAAGATTGTCCTGACAAAACAACAGTTAGAGCTGCTTGTGAATAATGTAAAAGAGCTCCAATGTGGACAAATCTCAATTCAATCTTTAAGAGTAAGAGATGATTGTAAAAGGTGGAAGCCTTCTTTAGCTACAATTCCAGAGTTATAGAGTTTTTTCTTTCCAACCATCTGGCATCCGGAATCTACTAGCCCAACTAATTTAAGGGGAACGTTCTCTTTACGAGGAATTTTTTATTTCACGGCGTGAACTCGAGACCACTGGTTAAGGAGGGAAGGATCATGTCGATCCCACCACATCCCTGACTAGTGGAGTTATAGAGTTTTTGTTGTCAACCATCTGGCATTCAGAATCTACTAGCCCGGCCAATTTATGGGGAAAAGTTCTCTTTACCAGGAATTTTATATTCCAGGGCTTGAACTCGAGACCACAAGTTAAGGGTGGAAGGATCGTGTCGATCCCCCCAAATTCTTGATTAGTCGAGTTATAGAGTTTTTTTCTATCAACCATCTGGCATCCAGAATCTACTAGCCCGACTAATTTAAGCAGAAGGTTCTATTACCAGGAATACTCTATTCCAGCGCTTGAACTCGAGACCACTGCTTAAGGGCGGAAGGATCATGTCGATCCCACCACATTCTACTAGTAGAGTTATAGAGTTGTTATAACAAGAAGATGAGAGCTGCTGCTTTTTTTCCTTTCATTATAGGTGCAAAGTTAGACAACTTCTGTTTCTTGATTTCTCCACATTATTTTGGAAAGAGAAAAGTCAAAAAATGGAGATCATTTTTAATATGATGACATAATTGTTATTGGAGAAAATATGTGTTGCGCGGACTCTCCAAAATGCTGCCGCACTAATGTCGTTGTGTCGGATCCTCCAAAAATATACTACTTTTGGAGGATCCGACACGCATTCAAAGACATTTTCGAGGAGTCCAAACAACATAGGAGAAAACAAGAAGCACTCTGCTGTAGGAGTTGTGAATATTAACAAAAAGGATCAAACTTCCAATTATTATTGCTCATCTGAATCTAAAGCTGAAAATAACTGTACAAGGACATGGACAATGGGGGAAAAGTAAGAAACCAATACAAAAGAGTTAACATCTAGTTGTGACAGAGTTAGTCACTCACTTTACAAATTACAATGAATTTTGGATCTTTATTCTTGTGATTACTATCACCCTTTTGTATATGCAATAAATGCAAGAGTCAAGACTGATGAACCAAGATCACTTTTTCTGCTTTTTTACATGAGTCTTCAAGATGTTCTCACTGACCTTGTTGCTTAACTTTTCGTTTTCTTGCTTCGACTTCTATGGCTTTAGACAGCGTCTCGATCTTCTTCGTTAGCATCTGAAAACACCAAACAGATTGATAAATGATAAAAGGAAGAAGATAAAGTGTGTGCATGGATTTTAAGATGAATAAGAGTAACAGAGTTTTGTTTTATGGTAATACTTTACCTTAATTTCTTCATCTTTAGTATTCAAAGCAGATTCCTTTGTCTCACAAAACTTCCTTAAACAGATAACCTCTTTCTGTAGCCTGTCATACAAAAAACCTGATACTATATCATCATTATCGCTCTCCATGCTTCGACTAGTCTTGTTTTCTTCTTTGTCATCTCCTGGATTCTTGATTTTCTGTGAGTATGTGGTTTCTTTGCTATTCATTTCTGCATTTTCTTTTCCAACACTGTCAACGTTCTTATCTTGAGGATCCCATAAGCTCTTCTTTTTCAGACTAATGACTTGCTTCATTTCACCAGAAGCATGATCACTCCTTTGATCCATATTTTGCTGCTGAGTGATTCGGCTAACGGTGGATACCCTTGGTTGTGATGTCGATCTCTTCTTTACTCCGGTATTGTTCGACAGAACACCAAAAAAATGTTTGGTCTTTCGAATTTTTGTGGATCCATGGTTTCTATTGGGATTGACAGAGACATTGAACGCTTGCTTCAAGCCTTCTTCGAGTGTCTTGAGTCTCAGTTTCAGCTTATCCTATAGCAAAACATTGACAGAATGAGGATAATACACATCAGTTTAATTTCAAATGAACAATCTCACCTTTAGTTGTGCTTCTGCCTTGGCTGTTCTCTCTGATATGGTTAATTTGTCTTTCAGTCGTTGCATCTCAGCCTGCAATGCCAAGGCCAAAATTATTTCAAGAAATGTAATAGATAAGTTTGAAATGTTATTCATTTGCACTTGAATGTTATGCTTTAATAACCTGCAACAGCCTTCTCTCTTCTAGCCATTGTTTTACAGGCATAACTTTGTCATTCTCATCTTTCCACTCGTTTGCCACGACAGTTGCTACTCGGTTTGCTGAAACCTTAACTCTTGCTAGTTCCCTTTCCAATGTCCTCTTCTCTTCCTACAAGATTGAGAAAAGCTCAGGTCTTATGACCTATAAAAGTGTCGGCGAGTAGTATTACAAAATATGTGTCTGCATGGTTTTTACTTGTAATTCAGAAATTTGTCGTTTGTAGTCACGAAGTCTATTAGCCGCTGCTCCTCCAGCAAGAATTGCCTCCTCGAGTTCTATAATGGTCTGGCTAAACTTTTCCACCTCAAGAATCTTTTGACGATTCGTCTTATCAAGTATTTTGGTTTCCTCCTGCATTGAGAGAAATTCATGTTAGTCCATACGCTAATCTGCTATTTATAGAATGAAGTCGGTTGAAACCTATGTTGCTCGGACTCTCTGAAAATATCACTGGGTGCGTGTAAGATCTTCCAAAAGTGGTGTATATTTGGAGGATCCGACACGGCTACGGGCTGCGGCAGCATTTTAGAGAGTCCACGCAGCATAGGTTGAAATTCCTACCTGAAAGATTTCAATCTGTCTTCTAAGTTCAAAGTTCTGATTTTGAATCTCCTCTACTATTAATGCCCTTTCTAAAGCACTTTTTAGTATCATTTCTGCTTGAAGCAAAGCTGCTTCTTTTGACTTAGTGTGTCGATCCAAAGCCCTTTTATCCTCCTGTAATGCTGCAATCTAGAAAAGCGACAGAGAAAAGAAGTTAATGCCACCAAATATTGTAGAAAATGAAGCACCTGGAAATGTGGCGGAGCCAAGAATTTAAGTAAGGAGGTTCAAAATATAAAGAAGTAAATATACGAAGAAGTCAAAGGGATTCAACATTTACTGTATATAAATAAAAATCTATTTTGACAAAGTATATACTAATGTAATTTTCAGGCGAAGGGGGTTCAGCTCTGGCTAAGCACATGCCTGGAATGAGTTTATCATATTAAAGTACCTCATTCTTATACATCTTAATCTCTGCCTCGAGAGGAGCAATAATGGACTCGAGGGGAGGTGCATCATCGTCCTTCTGATCTGCATATACTCTTCTAAGTGTTGCTTCAGCGGCATATTGTGCAGCCAGTGCTTCTTTCTTCTCATTAGCGAGTCGTTTGATATCAAGATTCTGCATTTGCACTCATAGCCAATTATTTATATGCCCTTAATGGTAAAGAAATGGTTGCTCTTGGATAGCACGCGATTGCAAAAAAGATTGAATGACATACCTTTTGTTCAAGAAGTGTTTCGTTGATTTTCAGCTTTCCCTCCAATCTCTGAAATTCATTTCCGAGCTGTGGAAAATAGGAATTGGATTGTAAATACGATAGTAATAGCTCAAGTATAACAAGCACATGTGCAGTTTCTGGTTATAGATGTGTGAATCCATATAGAGGGTTGATAGTTTTTGTGAATTGAGAGTACCTCTTCAAGAGCTTTGTCTTTGAGGACTTCTGTTGCTTTCAGAGCCTTAATTTCACTTTGAGCTGCTCCAAGTTCTCGATCCTTCTCTGATGAAATTCACAGCAAGAATTGAAATTCAATAGCTATATATATATGCAGCGTGTTCAGAAAAGGCAGTGGACACACATTCATCACTAAAGCATGGAGAGGAGCCTTGGCGCAACTGTAAAAGTTGTAGCCATGTGACCAAGAGGGGTCACGAGTTCAAGCCACGGAAGCAGTATCTTACAGAAATGCAAGCTAATACATAAAACTCACTGCGTACGCCAGCTAGCATCATAATCAAGAAACACAGAAAGTGAAAACTAGAAGTAGTTTTTAACCTTTGAGTTGGTTCTGCAAATTATTGATTTCCAAAATAACAGGATCAGGATGAGCAACAAAAAATTCTTCAATCCCAAGGTCATATATTCCTGACATTTCTTTCTTTTTGTCTTCTGTTGCTATAACATCTAACTATAGTACAACACTTGAAAACTAATGGTACTAAGAAAGATTAAATTAGTAAATCAAAGACTTTGTAATTGTAGCTATTTAATGAGTCCATTACTTATAAGGAAATTGAGAGGATGGACTTCCCTTCTTTTGAAGCAAACCTCAGAAAATAACAAATCAAAACCAGCTTAATTAGCTGTTTTTAATTCCCTCCATTTTTATTATTAATATCTTTTTTTTAAAATATAATATTTCCATTTATTTGAAACTTTAATGCAATTCCACATTCTTTTTCCTAGTTTAATTACTCAACTTTAAAAAAAGATAGTAATGATTATATGGAACGAAATCTTTATATGCTTCACACTCTTCTTTTGTGCTTACTAGTTTGTATGGTTTAGCTGTAACATATTCTTGAAGTTTGTTTATAGTGGAGCACAATTATAAAGAAATAATTAAAAAAATGTGAGTACAAGAAATATTATTATTAAAAATAAGTGAAATTAGACTAAACAAGACAAATTCTAGGGAATAAAGGCTAAGTTGTACTACACTTATCAGGACTTTGCTTTTTGAAGCTTCCCTTAAGCAGAAAAGGGGTGGTAGGTAATCAAGTTTCATTTCTAAAATAGAGCTCTTTTCTTTTTTCTATTCTGTCCCTATTTCCTTTTAGGGAAAGGGAATTATTTTTGCTTACCCATCTAGTATGCGGAACCTAGTGGCCTGATTAATTCAGACTCGCAATGTATAGTGTCATTTAAGGGGAAACGCTTCCTATCAGAAATTATTCATTTTCAAGACTCGAATATGAGGCGTCTGTATAAGAGTGGAAGGATACCATTCATCCCATCATTTCTTTAGATAGCAGCAGCAAGGGGTATCTATGTTAAGGAATATGGGTTCACGCGAACTCATACTCCTCTCTTTAAACTATGTATAATAATTTACTTAAATATGTGTGTGCGCACCCCTACTCAAAAATTTCGATGGTGCAATAATAATTGGGTACGCCTCTATATATGAAATTGGCAGTTAAAATCCCATTCCTGATGGTCTTATTTTTGACACTGAGTATTGATATATATATATATATATATATATATATATATATATATATATATATATATATATATATATATATATAT
>MU753503.1:44623-62903 GCA_026770625.1 Nicotiana glauca
AATTTACACACACTTTTCACAATTCAACAAAGTTGGCTACCAACCCAAAGAAATTCAACAAGGTTGGCTACCAACCAAAACTAATTCAACAAAGTTGGCTACCTAACCAAAACAAGTTAACAAGGTTGGCTACCAAACCAAAGAAACTTTTATTAGGTACATGCCTAATACTTCTTCAAATGAGATGGACATCATCAATACAGAGGTCCGACTGTACTCAACTTATTGCTATCGACTATATAGATCTTTATATTTCATTGTGCTCTATCTTTCGTTAAGTCTATTGAACGCGAAATATACAATTATAAAACAACTTACCTGACTTCACTGTCATGATCAAGATCTGCTGCCTGCAGGTCTGAATTTGTCAACTCTCGAGTTAGAACCCATCTGAACATAGATTTTCGCCTTTGTTCTGTGTATAATTCAGCAAGGGAGTAAAACAACTGACCCAAACAAATCGTGCTCAACAGTATCCAAAACGAAGCAAATAAACGCCCCCATTTCGTTGAAAAACTCTTATCTCCATATCCAAGAGTAGTGATAGTAGCACAAACACAATAAAAAGCATCAAACAAACTCAGATCCTCAACTTGGTTTAAAAAAATTGTTCCAAGTATAGTAAACATCACAAGAAGTGCCAATGCACTTAAAAACTTGTACTTTTCGATATTTGTTTCAACCTCTTTCATCACCTCATTTGAACTGCTACAATTTTTCCTCATTTTTATGGCTTTGAGAAACAAGATTTGCTGCCTTTCAAGAAAACTATCTGCAGCTTTACTCAACACAAATCCAACAAGAGCCATGCCAGTGAAGACGAAAATACAGGCGAGTAGCTTTGCTAAGATGCTTTTAGGAACAAGATCACCATATCCAACAGTAGTCATTGTAACAATACACAAGTATATTGCATCAAGAATTCCATTAGTCTTTTTTCCTTCGATTTGATCCCTGATTATGAAGAAGCAAATCGCTCCGACGCCTATATAGACAGCCAAAAACAAGAGCACAGACCTGAGTCTAAATCTCTCTGTTGCAATGAACTCAGAGGAATGAAACAGTTCCTCATTATTCTTCTGTGGTATATGACTGATATTACCAGTACTGCTGCTCGATTGTGTTCGCCTTCTCTTAAAAGAGGTAATATCACTAAATCGAATCGAAGAATTTACATGGCTTCGTAGTAGAGGTTGTTCAACATCACCTTTATTCATGACAGCCAGAGGTGGATCCAGGATTTTAACGCGACCAGGGCACGATATTTTGTTCAATTAGTGCCACCTAAAGACTTTTAGCATTGAGGGTGCCAAGTAATTCAAATTAACCATTTCAAGGTATACACATACATACAAGATTTCTGCCGAATTTTACGAGGTTCATTGACCCCTCAATATAACACGTAGATCCGCCTCTGATGACAGTAAAAGGACATGCTTCCAATTATGTGTCTGAATCAAACTGCAGTTAGCAGAATGTACATCAAAAAACAACAAACATTTCTAGCAAAATACGAGGCAAACAACAACAACAACATGATCGATGTAAAATCCATATAATGGGGTATGGGGAACGTAGTGTGTACGCAAACATTATCTCTACTGTGTGGAGGTAGAGAGTAGATCTGTTTCCAATAGATCCTTGACATTTCTAGCAGAATACAAGGCAAAAATATAACTTCATACATTTGAAACTCAGAGGCATAAATATAATCGTTCTTTTGTGTGACTAACTTTGATAGCAATCTCAAATATTAAACCTAATACCTAAGTATTTCAAGACCTTGTACTGTTCATAACACCCATAATTGATCCATGTTAAGTTGCATTCCTTGCAACATGGGCTTCATCCACAAAAGTTAATAAATGGGACTTCCATATAAATACAACTCTTTATTTATAATAAAGAAATCCCGAGGGCCAGCGGCATAGGGTTCAAAACTTAATGGATAGTGGGCCCATCTGTCTAACTTCTCTACCTAAATACCAGGTTTTTGTCTGCAAGAAGGTTGGAATCCATAACGCGCGCCTAATAACCCACATATCACGTGTTGTGTGGTTGATTGAGGGCTTAAAATTCTATAACAAATATAGTATAAATTTTCTTTCAAATTCACAAACCACGATTTTCTTTTTACCTACCTTAGAATATCTGAAGATCTATATTGCTGAAGGCTAATACAAAATTGCTCTAATTATATCATATTCATTGATGAGAGATTTTCAAGCCCATAAAAGTCAAAAAAATTAACAATACAGAAGGCAAAATTTAATTTCAGATAAGAGAAATCGAAAGTTTAAGGAATCTAACAAATTGGAGTTATTTTAAATCTAACTTCAGAACAAGAAACAAATGGAGAAGGGTCATATTACCTTAAGTTAAGACTATCATATTCATAAAAAGAATTCTTTTCAAATCCATGCATGCAATTATATTGTTCTGTTGCCTGTAATTTTTCACAAGGGAAAAAAAACGGGGATGGAAAAAACAAAAGGATTATTTTAATTATAGCTAAAAAAATTTGGATCAAAATAACATGTAATAGAATCCACTAGTTAAATTAAAGGCACCAAAGGAAACAGAATCACGGGAAACAATATGCATGTCTTGAATCTTATACCTACTATTTGTCGGCTGCTTGCAATTGATCCTAATTTCTCAACAATATATAATTACTCTTTTCACCTATATTTGGCTTTGGGTAGCCCGGTATACGAAGCATCTCACGTTCATCCAAGGTTCTTCACCGCTCGAACTCGTGACCTACAGGTCACACGGATATTAACAACTTTACTCTAACAGCTTGTTTGGACGATTGTTACCTATTGTATTATATCGTATTGTTACTTTAAATATAATGTTTATTTTGGTTTCTACTTAAATTTTATTGTATCGTATCGTTTAAACTTATGTAATGATGAAAAGTGTCATTTTATGAAACGACCGATTTGATGTGGTCGTATCATTTTTGTTATTTTTTTCTCTCATCTTGCTCTTTTTTATTATTAAATAATCTTATTTTATCCTTTGCCCTACCTTTTTAAATAATCTTATTACCCCGTCCCTTACTTTTTCTTTAGAATATTGCAATTTTATTCTTCATATCGTTGGTGATGACATTATGAAACGACGACAAACAATACAATCTAACCAAATATTGCATACATCAAAACGATAATGTACAAATAATACAAAACTATACGATTCATAATAACCATCCAAACAAGCTGTAAAGCTCCCCTTCCACCTATATTTGATTTAACTTCCCATATTTATCCTCTAATGACACTTAATTTTAAGATTTTTGCATAATTGTACTTTCTCTTTGCTAAACCACATGTTGCGTATCCAATATTAGTCGTTTTGATAGAGTGAATTTGTTTTGAAATATTTGATGTTAAAAAAAAAAAAAAAATCGTTCTCCTTTTTTATTTTGCTGCTGACTTTTTTCCTCGTGAGTTCCTATTGATTTTCTTAATTTTATATATTCTTGCTTCTATTTCAAAAGTTTTTAGTGTTCTATAAATAAAAAATATATAGTGTTTATTAAATAAGTTTTTGGTTTGAGTATCTAAATATACATGTCCTATTTGCCATCTTTTAGTCAAACCATATATAACTCCAGAATATGAAAATTCATGGAAGACAATTGTAAATGAATAAGACTATTTTTTTGTTGATATTAGTTATATTATTGAAGTTTTATGCTTTGCTCTCCATAATTATTAATTAGTTGATCGATCTGTACAAAAGACAAATTATCCGAACTAAAACTCAGAAGAGATTAAGTCAAAGTCCAAAGTAATACGTTAACCCCAACCTTTAAATCCTAGATCCGCCTCTGGCAATACTAGCACTCTTTATTGAAACAACAACAACAACCACCCAGTATAATTCCACAAGTGAGGTCTGAGGAAGGTAATATGTACGCAGACCTTACCCCTACCCCAAGGGACCGAGAGGCTGTTTCCAGGAGACCCTCGGCTCAAGAAGGCAACAAAAGACGATATATTAGTACCATCAATAGACTCATAATAAAATAACATAAAATAACATAGAATGCATAACATAACACAAAATACCATAAAATAACAAAATTACAGTAATATAAGAAATATATGAAATACGAAAAAGATGTAAAGTCTACTAATAACCAACAGATAAAGCCCATCATAAATAGCTGAGTAGTAGCCATCCTAAGACTAACTCCTAACTAGCTAGTCTCACTCTTTATTGAAAGAGATATAAAAAAAATTATTAGACGGCAAATAATTCAAACTTTATGGCTTTAGCAACTAATATTCTTTTATATCTAATATAAAAACATCACATCAGACTAAGCTACCAGATACAACATTTTGTTAATTTATTGGTTTGTTTTATGAATATTACAAAAAGTAGATGCCACTCAACTTGTGACAAATACTCAATTCATTTCAGACACAAGAAAACATAAAAAAGATGGACTCATTTTTTCTTGAAGAATTTAGCCTATTGAAGCTAATCAAAATCTCCATATTCCCCTTTATAATCCTCATCTTCATACAACTCTGGAGTTCGAAGAAAAAAACCAAACTTCCTCCTGGTCCAACAAAATTGCCTTTTATTGGCAATTTAAACCAATTAATGACTCCATCACCCCACAAAAAATTAAGGGATTTGGCCTTAAAATATGGTCCTTTAATGTACCTAAAACTTGGAATGGTGCCAACAATTGTTGTATCATCTGCTGATGCTGCTGAGAAAATCTTGAAAACTAATGATCTTGTTTTTGCAGGCCGGCCTAAATTAGTCGGGCCAAAAATCTTGGGCTACAATTATACAGATATTGCATTTGCACCTTATGGTACATATTGGAGACAACTAAGGAAAATTTGCATCCTTGAGCTTCTTAGCTCCAAGAGAGTCAACTCATTCGCGTCTGCTAGACGCGAGGATTTGAATCTGTTTCTTCAATCTATCGCATGTTTGTGTGGTGGAAAACCTATTAACTTGGCTGAAATGTTGTTTGCTTTAAACCATGATATAACTACAAGAATCACATTTGGATGTAAAGCTGATGATCAAATGAGATTCAGGGCTGCAACTAAAGAAGGAACAGTATTAGTAAGTGGATTTCAGATTGGTGATTTCTTTCCTTCTCTGTCATTTGTTGCTCTTGTCACAGGCATGACATCGCGGATACAGAAGATTTTCGTTGAGATGGATGGAATAATTAACAAAATCATCGACGAGCATACTGAAAGAAACCAAAGAATCAAGCCGGAGCATGAGGATTTACTTGATGTTCTGCTTAGGATTATGGAAAATGAAGAGCTTGAAGTGCCTTTGACTATTGACAACATCAAGTCCATCTTACTGGTAAACATGCTCCTAGATCCTAGTTTATTACTAAGAGTTTAAGTGTTGAGGTAAAGTTGCTGACATGTGACCAGGAGGTTACGGGTTCGAACCGTGCAAATAGCCTCTTGCAAAAATGCAGTGTAAGACTGCGTACAATAGACCCTTGTGGTCCGGTCCTTCCTCGGACCTCGCACATAGCGCGAGCTTAGTGCACCGGGCTAAAGGGGGAGCTTTGGCGTAAATGGTAAAGTTGCTGCTAGGGCTGTTCACAGTTTGAAGGAAAACCGATCCAAACCGATTAAGTAAACCGATATTTTTCTTGATTTGGTTGGGTTTTGGTTTTAAATATTAAAACCTGATAATATTTGGTTTGGTTTTGGTTCTATTATAAAAAAACCGAAAAATAAACCCAACCAAACGGATTAATTATATACAAAATTTAATAATTATTTGTATATAGTATAATATCTTTTTGTAAATGATTTCAAACATATTTTATGCATTTTAATTATTATTTTGAATTTTGGTTTATCCTACTTATATCTTAAAAGATTGTCTAAGCCCAAAAAAATAGGAATCAGCCAATTTTCTTTTCCTTAAGAGACTCTAATTCTCAAACCATATTCGCACATACTTTTTCCTAACAGAAGAGTTAAAAAAATCCTACCACAATAGTAAAGAAAGCAAACTCAAATTGCAAGACTACAGTGGCTAAAGCTTGAGAAAGCAAACTTCTAGTTTTATTTTTAATTCATTCTTTTCATATAAAGAGGTAAATAAACTTTCAGTTCCGAAAGAAATATATTAAAAAGCATAAAATTTAGCAAATTATTTTTAGATTGTTGTCTAGTGTTGTTTTACCATTATCGACTTATCATTAGTTTACAAGAACCGAAATACCGAGCCAAACCAACAACAATCAAACCGGTGGTTTGTATTTAATTTGGTTTGGTTTTGGTTTTAAAATTTTAGAAACTGATTAAATTGGTTTGATTTTGGTTTTAATCGAAAACCGACCAAACCGAACCGTCAACACCCCTAGTTGCTGCTATGTGATCAGGAGGTCACGGGTTTGAGTCGTGGAAACAGCCTCTTGCAAAAATGCAGGGGTAAGACTGCGTACAATAGACTCTTGTGGTCGGACCCTTCCCCGGACCCTGCGCATAGTGGGAGCTTAGTATACCGGGCTGAAGGGGAAGGTTCGGCGTAACTGGTAAAGTTGTTGCCATGTGACCGAAAGATCACGAGTTCGAGCCGTGAAAACAACCTCTTGTAATAATGCGGGGTAATATTGCATACAATAGACCCTTGCGGTCCAGCCTTTTCCTGGATCCCACGCATAGCGAGAGCTTAGTGCTCTGGGCTACCCTTTTTAGGTAAAATTAAAAGGCAAGTGCAGGTAACTAACTCTACATAATAGCATTGATATAGTAAACTATAATGGTAAGTACCTTGTTACTGCTTGTGTAAAAACCTTATTATACCGTCAGTATATATAACTTAATTCTTTTCTCCACACGGGCTAATATTGTTTCCTTCCCCTTGCAAAACTAAAGGAAATGGTAGTAGCCGGAAGTGAAAATGCTTCAAATTCAGTAGAATGGGCAATGACAGAGATGATCAAGAATCCAAAAATACTAACAAAAGCACAGGAAGAGGTCAGAAATGTGGTGAAAGGGAAGCCAACAGTAGAAGAGAATGATCTACACAAACTAAGTTACATCAAAATGGTGATCAAGGAAACACTAAGATTTCATCCACCTGTACCCCTTTTACTACCAAAAGAGTCCCTGGAAAATTGCACGGTTGACGACTATGAAATTCCAGCAAATACTAGAGTTTTTATCAACTATTGGGCAATCTCTAGGGATCCAAAAAGTTGGGAAAATCCTGATATCTTTGAGCCTGAAAGGTTTGAAAATGTAGCAGTGGATTTCAAAGGTCATGATTTTGAGTTTATTCCGTTTGGCGCTGGAAGAAGGATTTGTCCTGGAATTTCCTTTGGGATGTTGAACTTGGAACTTTCATTAGCAGCTATGCTTTATCACTTTGATTGGAAACTACCTCAAGAAATGAAACCAGAAGATGTTGATATGAGTGAAACATTTGGAATGACTCTTTTCAAGACTTCAAGTTTGCATCTTGTTCCTACTCTTCATTTCTCTGTACCATCTTAAGTAAATAGTATACACTTTATGTCATTTTACATTCATGTACTTTGAAGGGAGACCTTGACGTAACTGGTAAAGTTGTTGCCATGTGACCAGGAGGTCATCGGTTCGAACCGTGGAAACAGCCTCTTGCAGAAATGCTAGGCAAGACTGCGTACGATAGACCTTGTGATTCGGCCATTCCCTAAACCCCACAAATAGCGGAAGCTTAGTGTATCGAGCTGCCCTTTTTACATTCATGTACTTTGTATGGAAGGAATACGTAGAGTTTACTTTGTGTTTCTTTTCCCTTCCCTTTCCATTTCTTTGCAATCTAAACAAACAATATGCCAAGGAATAAGAATATTGTTTGGACATCCTGGATATCTCTTTCTTCTGTTCAACCATCTGGTATTCGGAACTGGTCAAGATCATTGGGAACATTCGCCTAAGCAAGTTCAAAATGGGCATTTCCGGCCAGTTTTGAGTTTAGGAGGACAACCTGGATATAATTATCATCTGTCTTTGGTTAGTTAATACACATACGTCAAGGAGGATAAAAAAATAGTATTTATCTTTGTCACAATTTATGTGACACTTTTTTTTAAGTCAGTCCATAAAGAACGACGCTATTCTATATTTAGCAATAATTTTACTTTAAGTTTTCTCTTTTACCCTTAATGAATTGATTACTAGCCACAAGGACCATAAGTTTCAAATGACTTCCTTTATTTTTTACTTCGTGTACGATAAAAAACTTTTATATAAATTAAGACGGAGGGAGTATTATTCTTTCATTCATTAATAAAAGGCAGAATACATAAATGGACCCCTAAACTTGGATTTTTTTGTCACTTGGACACCTAAACATAGAGTTATTCCTATCAGACCCTTCAACTAAACAACATTTGTGCCAATTAGACATTTTGTAGTGATATGATTGAGTGTGTGGGTATCGGAGGACGCGTGAACATGGGAAAAAGGTTGTTGATTATTATTACTATATTCTAATATATTATTCCAATTAAAATTAACTTTTACTCTACATTCTATTTCTCTTCTTCTTCCCGTGAACCCATCATTTTTCCTCTTAATTTTTTTTTAAAAGAAAGTGTAGTGTACATGGATTTGACTATTCTCATTTGACATGCTTGTTCTCTTTACACGGTACTTGTAAGCTACACCAACTTAGACGAGGAATAGAGAGAATAGCATGATATTTCAGTGAAATCGAAATAAGAAGAAGTGAGATGAAGTTGAACGAAGAAAATTTTCAGCGGGCTTTTTAGGGCACTAAGTCGCCAGAGCCGGAGGCAGGTTTTCCATTTTGTAAATGAGTTTCAATTTGTTTTGGGGGTTAATTTTATAAGGTGAAATATTTTAAGGTGTTAGAGGCAATTGTAATAGACGCGTTTAATTTTTATAAAACTTTTTGGTCTACAAAGTGTCTAATTGGCATAGATGTGGTTTAGTTGAAGGGTCTGATAGGAACAACTCTATGTTTAAGGGTCCAAGTGACAAAAAAAGTCACGTTTAAGGGTCCAGTTATGTATTCTGCCTTAATAAAACTGCCCTGCTGATGTATGTATGTACTAGGTTTATTTAATCACGTCCCTTTTTTTCTAATATTAATGAATCTTTCCGTTGACTTGTTTGTCACATTGCAAAACTAGTTTTCTCCATGTCCTTATTCATTTTGTTATTTTCATATATTCCTAGTACACGTACCAAACGGCCAACAAAGGACAGACATATACATTGAAATTAGCACCGTTTGTAGGTTTCACTTCAATTCTTACTCTTTTCCACTATTTACTCGTCTGCATTGATAAGAGTTGTATTTTCCCAACACAGCAGATACCTAAAAAATTACACTTTCTTGATTAAACTTTGAGTGCCAAACGAGTGCGGAGATAGAGTTTAGATTACGAGTTCAGTAATTTTAGTTTAAATATCGTTTGTTTTAAACTCTTTATTGAATATATATATAAATTATTTATTTAAAATTCAGTAATTTAAAGACTAAAACTTCAAACCAATAAACTTCAATTCTAACCGGTACCGAAAGGGAGAAGGCATGCAATTAGAGAAAAGAAGGATAAACGTTGGAATATACATGTCGGGATGCAATTATTATGGATTTTAATTTTTTTTCCCAACAATTTAGAAATTATGGTATAGTGTTGTATAAAAATTGATATTAAACACATATCTTTTTCTTTCTTCCTCTTCTTTTTCAATTTCAAATATACATTTTCCTTTGGTTTCTTTTAAGATCCTTAAAACTTCAAAAATTTGAATATAACTTGATAATTTTGTCCGTTCCTATAGGATGGGTTCATAGATTGTTGGTGTTAGTGCATTTTATTATTAAAATTATAATATTAAAGTGTATTATTTCTTGTGAGATAGTGGTTATAAATTGGCAAGAAAGTGGTCATTATTTTGGTGCAATTCTTGAAACCACTAATGCCATGTTCTAATATTTTATTATCTCACTATCTTATTATTTATTTCATGGAAGAGATTCTACACCTATAAATTGTTGTTTTTCTTCCTTGTGTTGTAGATGAAAAAATATGGTAGTGAGTAGGGGTGTCAATGGTTCGGTTCGGCCGGTTATTTTATATAATTTATACCATATCAATTTTTCGGTTATTCTATTATGTATAATCAAAATTAGACTTTTCGAAACCGTCCCAATCATGTCGGATTCTCTTCGGTATCAATACGGTCGGTTAGTTTTCAGTATTTTTTTAAAATATCATATAAAAGTCACTAGGAGAAGTAGAATGCAACAACATACGTATTTTTATAGGGCTTAGCAAAACTCTCTAGATATTTTTTGTAAAGACCCGACCTGTCGTTTTGAGAATTGATGCCCCGATTCCCTATTAACTGCTTTCCACGTATCTTTTCTTGCTATTGTGGTTTGCCGGAATGGTTCATCTTGATTTTTAGAGTGTTTGTGACACTTAGTCCCTAAATGAGAGTTTAAGTCTTAGATATTGGATCGTAGTCGGACAGTGTGAAGATGGCTCCGAAATGGAATTTCGTCGATTCTGTTAGCTCCGTTGGGTGATTTCGGGCTTCATAACGTGTACGGATTGTGTTTTGGATATCCATAGCTCATTTAGGCTTGAAATCGCGAAAGTTGAATTTTTGGAGTTTCGGGCCGATAGTGAAAATTTTGATGTCGAGGTCGAAATCTGATTACAGAAGTTGGAATAGGTCCATACTTTTGAATATGACTTGTGTGCAAAATTTGGGATCAATTGGACATGGTTTGATTGTTTTCGGCATCGGTTGTAGAATTTTGAAAATTCAAGTTCATTAAGTTTGGATTGGTGGGTGATTCGTGGTTTTAGCGTTGTTGGATGTGATTCAAGTTCTCGACTAAGTTCGTATGATGTTTTAGGATTGGTTGATATATTTGGTTGAGGTCCAGAGGGCCTCGGGTGAGTTTCAGATGCTTAACAGATTTGAATTTGAACTTCGGAAAATTTCTAATGTGCTGAACTTGTTATTTTCGCACCTACATATTTTGGTGCGGCGCCGCAAAAGCGGCTTGGTAATCGCATAAGCGAAAAAGGGCCAAGGTATCAGGGATAGTAGATGCAGCTGGGGAACCGCAGATGCGACCCCAACCCGAATAAGTTGTTTTCACACATACGATATTTTTTACGCAGGTGCGGGACCGCTGGTGCATCCCTATGACTACAGATGCAGTAATCATTGGGTAGAAATATAAAATTTCGAGAGTTTAAAGTTCATAACATCAGATTTGGTTTTTAGATCGGGAGAAGGCGATTTTGTAAGAATTTTGAAAAGGAAATCAGTGAGTAACGATTCCTAACCCTGTTTTGTTTATATTTCATCAATCTATTATTGTTTTACTCATCTAATCAAGGAATTTGAGTGAAAAAAGTGGAAATTTGGGGGAAAAGTTCACCAATCGAGTTTTTGGATTTTGATCGGATTTTTGGTGTCGGATTGAATACTTTTTGGATGAGTGATCTCATGAGTCAATAGGTGTTCTAAATTGGTAACTTTTACCCGATTCTAAGACGTGGGCTCGGGGAGGATTTTGTGCGTTTTCCTAATTTCTCACCATAACTTTAAATTCATTAGTTAAATTCATTGCTTGTAGCTATATTTACGTTATGCAATTTATTTGATTAGATTTGGACTACTCGGAGTTGGATGTTCGTGGAAAGAGCGTGATATCGAATTGATTTTGAGCTTGGGTTCGAGGTAAGTGACTTGCCTAACCTTGTGTGGGGGAACTCCCCTTAGGATTTTGGTACTGTTGTTATATGAATGTCGTGTACGTGAGATGACGAGTGCGTACACGTGCTAATTTTTAAAAAACCCCATTTCCATTAAGTAAATACCTATGTTTTTCTTTTAATTGAGCAAATGCTAGTATCTGAAGCCTTCTATTTAGCTTAGGAAAGCATGCTTAAGTGACTTAACTGTCTTATCTGTTTTAACTGCTTACTTGGATTTTGTGTAGCATGTTTAGAGTAGGAATTACCTGCCTTTTGATACGAACTTGAATAGAACTGTAGATTTTCTTGTTGAGACTGTTGTGTATTTACTTTGGGACTATGGAACGGTATTCCAAGAGATCCCCCTACATGATTACTTTGGGACTATGGAACGGTATTACGGGAGATCCCCCTGCACATTTATATTTGGGACTACGGGACGGTATCCCAGGAGGCCATCCTATACTGGATATTTACTTTGGGACTGCGGGATGGTATTCCCGGAGATCCCTCCTGCACATTTACAATTTGGACTACGGGACGGTATCCCGGGAGATCCTCTGTACATTTACGTTTGGGACTGTGGGATGTTATCCTGGGAGATCCCCTGATGCTATCTCTGTATACTGAGTTATTTCTTTCTGTGATTTCATTTTTCATTGACTGCTAGTATTTGTTTATGATACTGCCATATCTCATATTTTTTTACCTTGTTATATATATATATATAAAATCAGTAGGGCCCTGACCTGATCTCGTGACTACTCGATCGAGGTTAGGCATGACACTTACTGGGTACCGCTGTTGTGTACGCATGCCCTTTCCTGCACATATTTTTCGTATGCAGATCTAGGTTCTTCTTCTCATCCATACTTCCAGTGAGGCGAGTCGTTCTAGAGACTTCGAGGTATATCTGTCGGGTCCGCAGACCTAGAAGTACCTCTCTATTCTCCCTTCAGTTATAGACTTCTTGTATTTTCCTTTGTTTAGACTTCTAGAGTTAGAACACTATGTATTTCTTTAGCTTGTGATTCATGAGATTCCGGATTTTTAGAGTACTATATTCAGTCGAGAGTGTTATTATTGTATATGCCGAATGGTATTTTAAACTCTTTATTTTTATTTACATGTTAGTTGGCTAGTTTCACATCTTTAATTCATTTTCTGCCATTTGTTAGGCTTACCTAGTCGTAGAGACTAGGTGCCGTCAAGATAATTCACAGGGGAAGAACTTTGGTCGTGATAAGTTAGTATTAGAGCTCTAGGTTCACAGGAGCTATAAATCACAAGCCAGTTTATTAGAGTCTCGCGGATCGGTACAGAGACGTTTGTACTTATCTTCGAGAGGCTATGTAACTGTTAGAAAAATTCCACTTCATTTGATTCCTTATTGTACGAGATTATTGATTTCAAAATTCTAAACCTCTATCTTCTATTCTCTCACGGATGATGAGAACACATGCAACCGGATATTGTTGGCCCAAGTAAAGGTTAGTTTTGAAGACTGACAAAGGAATTCAGACATGAACCAGGTCCATCCTAGTGGAGCACAGATATGCATGTGAATAAGATAAACTTAACTTGAAAGAAGTAATATCTCCTGATCCTGGTTAAAAAGGTTGCATATTGGATAAGGAGAAGGACTCCTTACTCAAAGAGAACACGGTTTAAGAAAGGGAAGGAGTTAGAGGTTGAGATCAACTAGAACTCTTCCACCAAGGAAGAGTAGCATCAGAATTCTAGTCAATCTCTATTTATGAACTCTATAAATATCAGTTTTGTTCTCTTTTACAAGTAACGCATATAAGTTAAACGTGAATTGAGAGAAAAATACAAAGGTAATTTTTCTAGCAGTTCATGTGTGATTCAAGCGTGCAAACCTAAAGCTACTTGAACTAGATAGAAGAATCAGTTCCAAGCGTCTGTCTTTCATTCTAGTTCAATTGTAGTAGGTGGTTTCATATTGTACCTTTCAGCTTTATCTAGAGGAAATTGTAATAGGCACTCAGAGTTTTCAAGTTAGAGTTAACTTGAAGTTGTCGCAGCAGTTAGAGGTTGTTTGCCACAACGTGATTAGAGTTAGTCCTAGGTTTACAAAAGAGTTTTTATAAATGCAGTTTTTGGCTCAGTAATTTTAGTGGAGAGTTCGGGAAAATCCTATTGGAAAGTAGGTCGTTATTTTTCACCTTTTGAGGCAGGTGTTTTTCACGTAAAATACTTATGTTCTTCACTTTCCGCATTTACTATTTTTGCAATAGTAGGTTAAGGAACACTTAGAAGAACCAGGTCCTTCCATAAATAGCTTGAATAAAAAATTGGTCACTACACAAATTACCCCCTCCCTCCACTTGTGTGGTATTGAAGTATAAAACATCAATTGGTATCAGAGCAGGTTATCCTTGAAGAGGCTAACACCTTAGGAACAGATCAAGATGAGTGCACCACCTGGAAACTAGGAAGGACAATCCACTGCTACGCCTCCACTCTATAATGTCCAGTACTACTTCTGGTGGAAAAACAGGATGAGAGATCACATCATCGGAGAAGATTATGAAATATGGGACATTGTTACTGATGGTCCCCTGGCTACCATGAAAAAGAATGCTGAAGTAGTAGATGTGCCGAAGACTGGAGCTGACTGTAATGCTGAGGACTTGAAGACGTGGGAAAAGAATGCTAAGGCCAAGAAATGACTTGTGTGTGGACTTGGTCCAGACGAGTACAATAGAATTCAAAGTTGTACTACTGCTAAGGAAATTTAGGACACTTTGCAAGTGGCTCATGTAGGAGCTCCTCATATGAAGAGATCAAGAGGAACACTGTTGTATTCTCAATATGAAAATTTTATCATGAAGGAAGGAGAAATCATCCAAGAGATGTATACAAGGTTCACAACACTAACAAATGAACTTAAGTCTCTTGGAAGGATTATTCTTGAAGAAGACAATGTTGAGAAAATTCTGACAAGGGTTTTGCCAGTCACTTAGGAAAGCAAGATCACTACTATTCAGGAATCAAAGAACATTGCCGTTCTCAAGTTGGACGAGCTAATTGGAAATCTTACTGCCTATGAACTTAGAAGGAAAACCATGAAGATGGATGCACCCAAGAAGGAAAGGACCCTGGCTCCCAGAATCACTGAAGGTGCTGATCTAGAGGAGGATGAAATATCTATGATTACAAAGGATTTTGAGAAGTATCTAATGAGAGGAAAGGGTTCTTCAAGAGGTGCAAGCTACAACAAACTAAGGATTCCTGAAAAATAGACCAATGAGGGAAGCTACAAATGTGGTAAGACTGGTCACATCATCAAAAACTGTCCTCAGTGGGAAATTGAATGGAAGAAGGAAAGGGATGAACGAAGAAACAGGAAGAAAGAACAGGTTCATCCCAAGAAGAACAAATGATCAACAAAGGCTACGATTGCTGCCTCGGGAGAAAGCTCAAATGAGGATTTAGAAGATGAAGATGGAGATGAACAAGCATTTATGTCCATCGGAGAATCTGATGAGGAATCAGAGGTAAGTGTGATTTATATCAAAGACAAGATTAAGTTTTTGTCTAAAGAAAGTCTATCTGAGTTACTGCTAGATTTCATTGATGAATCTAAGTTCATAAACAATGAAAAGGAACAACTGTCTAAGGAATGTGTAATCTTGAAAGCTAAGTGCAAATATCTGGAACTCAGGGATAGAAAAAGTGATAGTAAAAATGCTGAGTTGAAGAACCAGGTTCTTGAACTTGACACCACTATGCTAGAGCTTAGATCTAAAAAATTAAAATTGAAATTAGGAACTGGTAAAAAGAAAGCTGATCACACACATCTCACCTTAGAAGAAAATCTAGGAAAAATGAAGGATGAGTTGTACAAAAGAGATGAGCAGATAAGAGTCCTAAAAGAAGATCTTAGTAAGGTTAAGCATGAACGAGACATAACTTGTAAATGGAATAAGTCCTCTGATGAACTTTCATGGCTACAAGAACACTATAGTAGCAATAGAGGACTTGGCTACGGGACCCCTGCACTTAAGTGGGATCCCAAAAGCAAGTACATCACACTTATTGAGAACAAAATCTACACACACTGTGGTAAGACTGATCACTACAAAAGTGAGTGTACTGCAAAAGAAAAGGCTAGTCAAAAGAACAATACTTTTGTTCAATGGAAAAATAGGCTGCCAGGTTGGGCTAAAAAGAATTTAATTCACCAATTTGCCTATAGAAAGGGACCCAAACTAGTTTAGGTTCCTAAGACTAACCTCTGATTTCTTTTTGCAGGTCCAAGTGAAGGGGAGCAGTTAAATATGGTACATGGATAGTGGCTCCTCAAAGCATATGACTGGAAACAAGAACCAATTCCTTTCACTTGAGGACCTAAAAGGAGGTAATGTCTCTTTTGGAAATGGTAAGAAAGGTGAGATCATTGGGGTTGGAAAGGTAGGTAAGACATACTCACACTCTATTGAGAATGTCTACTTGATAGATTGCTTGAAATATAGCCTAATCAGTGCATCACAACTGTGTGACAGAGGTAACTTGGTAGCATTCACCTCTACCAAATATTTTGTGATAAATCTTACCACTGACAAGATTGTTTTGCAGGGAAAAAGAGTAAACAATATATACATTGTAGATCTGTCCACTCTTTCAAAAAATGAACTCACTTTCTTAAGTGTCTTTGGCACAAAAGACTTGGACATGCAGTTCTAAGTCAGCTCAACAAATTAGTTTCTAAGGACCTGGTGATAGGGCTACCTAACAACAAGTTTAAGGAAGATAAAGTTTGTGAGGCTTGTGCAAGGGGGAAGTGATCACGCCCAAGTATATCCTCTAAATAGGATTTTGCGGATGCTGCAAGTAAAACCTGAGTATTACGCCCAAGGTCAAATCCACAGAGAGTCAACCTATCAACTGCTACCTTTAGACCCACTAAATTCTTTAGAACCAGCTCCCAAAGACTTTTGAATCACTGTTGAGGTTTCTTTATGAACTAAAGTTGTAGAAAAATAACAATCTATAACTAATAACTAAGGTTGTAGACAAATATGAGAGGCAAGCTAAGGTAATGACTTCCCCTATTGATGGAATCCCTTCTGTTTTTGCTCATACAAATTTATCAATACATCTCTATCAATCATGAACGCTAATTTTACCGTAAATCTCTCTCGAGTAATCACAGTAATTTACTATTGCACTCTCCCGAGTTACACTAGCTTATGTTAATTAACACGGTTCACTTTAGATTACACCCAAGGCTTCGTTATCCCTAATCCCGCCTTTAAACCCGCAATTATAGATTCCTCTAATAATCTAGGAGTGGTATTGTTCAACAATAACCTAAATATGCACTCTTTTCCAAGTTATACACACTAAATAGGCACAGCTAATTGAGGATCCTATCAATTAACTACAACAAGCATGAAGTTGAACAAATAGAGATTAAACTAACAATTTGTATTCACATAAACCAGAAGTTCATCACCCAATAGGTTCCATCAAAACCTTAGACAAGAATTTAGCTACTCATGGCTATGGGTAAATAAACTAAAATAGAATTCATCATAAAAATCAAAAGAAAAGAAGAAAGATGTTTGGAGAATTCTCTCACAATAGTTTTTTTCCTTCCAAGATAACCTAAAAATCAATACATGCCTCCTTTGGGCGAAGTCTATTGTTTAAAATAGGGTTTAGGTCTAAAAAATCCTGTTTTTACACTTTGGTCCCTTAACTTTTCGGCGCCTGCCACGGTTCTGCCGCGGTCGCGGTGGAACCGCGGCAGAACAGTGCCTCTGATTCTTCAAAGTTCTGCAGCAGCCTCTCACCGTGGTTCTATCGCGGTCGCGGTGGAACCGCGGTAGAACAGTATTTTCGGCTCCCAAGGGCTGGTATGACGTGACTTCAATGGGAATTTGCATATGTGGCCCCTTTTCTTCAGTATTGACTCCAAAATAACTCATTAGCCTTCCTTAGCCATTTATTACCTATAAATCATGAAAAACACTAATAAGAGCATTTTGTTATCATATATATCATCAAAACAACATAAGAATGTAATTATCTAAGGTGTGATTATAGTTAAATTCACCTATTATCAACACCCCACACTTGAACCTTTGCTCGTCCTCGAGCAAACTAAATCACATTTCTAGGCCTAACTTTTCTCTGTATTGCCCCAATATATGTTACACTTGCAGTTATCAATGCTCAACCTAAGCAATGCAACAATCCTAACTCCATTTGTAGATTCTCATGCCATGACACACTTTGCTTGCTCTAATTACTCTAACAGACTTGAAGACTCACTTATTCTTCCTGAGTTACATGCCCTCACATACACAAAATCTGAGAGATATTCCACACACATAAAATTCAATAACAAGGAACCATATATAGAAATAATTCGCTCACTCTCAGCAAAGAGCATCTACCTGCCACACAGACACACCATAAGCTTGCCCGTAGTGTAATACTCTACTAATCGAGCCATTCAGTCAAAGATCAAGAGGTCTTTATAGG